>JAXCGZ010017525.1:47500-58147 GCA_037179515.1 Halocaridina rubra | reverse complement strand
TATCCGGACGCAAGCAAAATGCTGATCCAGAATCAACCACCAACCAGTCTCTAAAGAGGCTAGTGAGAAACAGTGACCCATAAAAATATGGGAAAAGCTTCCTTCATATCCCTGCAAAGCTGGAAGGAAGAAGAAGGGCTCTATCAATCATACCCTGGCCCAGTCTGGAAATGGAATTATTTGGCGCCACCGATTTGGCACCACCCTTTTGGAGTCTCTACTTTTATCGCTAAACTGTTTTGTCGTTGCCCTTTTGGCACTAGCCTAAGCTATTTTGGCTACGCTAGGTTAGGTTAGTGTTAATGAACCAATTTTTTATTTAGTAAAGGTGTCATTCCCGGCACCAAAATGGCCACGAAAAAACTGCAGCGCCAAAATGGCCGCGAAAAAACCGGCGGCGCCAAAATGGCCGCGACAAAACGGCAACGCCAAAATGTACCCGACCTTTATATTCTTACCCCCTTTCCATCGGTTGCTCTATGGCATAAAAATAACATATAAATCATTACTTAATCATACCCTGCCGGGAGCTGTGGTAGCTCAGTGGCAGAGCGCGCTAGTCGGCAAATGACAAGCTTGATGAACGCGGGTTACATCCCACAGCAAGACATTAGAAAAGACATCAAGATTGAATAGAGCAGATAGAGCCAGTTTGTCTGTGTCCACCCCCATTTGAACGGAGACTTATTGTAACACATAATAGCTAAAATTTAATTTAAAAAAAAATCTTTAATCATACCCTGGCTAATCTCACTCCTATTATCTTTTCTATGGCAGAAAAAAAGAAGATTTTTAAGTCATTCTATTTTATTTGTTTATATGTTTGCTTGGTCCGCTTTTACGTCACGGACTCCCTTTTCTACTAAGGGCTAGGACGGTTACCTTCTTGCGAAAGACTTGTTTTGGCACATGCAATCGTTACCCTGAGTGCATGCCTTTGCTAACCTCAGATCGTGACGGGGCGCGAACCCTCGACCTGACGCTTCAAAGTCGCGGACGCTACCGCTTGAGCCACGGTGACTACTTTTAAATCATTCTATGTAATCGTAAGTGTAAAAGGTCTATTATTTAGAGGCCTGTTGGAGGTCCTTCCCTCCAGTCATAATATATCAAGAATAAGGTTATAATTAACTACCCTTATAATTGAAAATATAATGCAGTAAAGATAAAGTATTTTCTTTGACTCAGCTACCCCCCACCCTTATAGGGGGGAATATGGCTTTGGTATATGGATGGTTCATGTATGGGGTATGGTCAGGCTATTTACGAGTTAAGATACTTGATAATTCTTTGAGGCTTTATAATATGGATATATATGGAGTATATAGACTCCTTTTGATATATTGTATATATATATATATATATATATATATATATATATATATATATATATATATATATATATATATATATATATATATATATATAAAGGTTAGAAAGGGCATTCACTTTGGGTAAGGGTCGCACTAGCCAATTCCAATGTCGTTCGCGAGAATGTAGCGTCCTAGCCCTTAATAGAAAAGGGAGTCCGTGACGTAAACCCGATCACAGTTTGGCAAGCCTGTCAAAATATACTGAATATGGTAGTCTTGCTTAAATGACGGAAACAGATATATATACTACGAAGAATGAACATGAGGATAACACGTGCAAAGCCTGTAAAACGAGGCCCACGTGTGCTAACATGTACAGCAGAGAATTGTTGTTCCGGTTTTACGTCACAGACTTCCTTTTATACCAAGGGCTAGGACTGTTGCCTTCTTGCAAAGGACTTGTTTTGGCAGATGTAATCGTTACCCTGAGTGCATGCCCTTGCAGAGGATATAGATTAACAATAAATGCGAAAAATGCACAGATAAAAAATGCAAATAACTTAGTGTTAAAGAAAACTGAATACAAAAGCTATAAAAATGCATGAATTTATTATCCTCCTTATTTAGGATACAGCTGCATGCATTATAAAATAAAATAATACAAAAACTGCATATGCGTAGTATAATAACAATAAAAAAAAATATTCATTCAGGAATCTACTTTCTTGATTCACACACCATTATAGATCAATACTATCTCTTCTGAATTATTGTTCCCAATTTTAGGACTGAAGAATATATGAGCATGAAAATTTCAGTAGTTTAATACATATGTATGTATGTATGTATGTATGTATGTATGTATGTATGTATGTATGTATGTATGCATGTATGTATGTATGTATGTATGTGTGTATGTATGTATGTATGTACGTATGCATGTATTTATGTGTGTGCATATATGTATGTATATATGTACGTATGTATGTATGTATGTATGTATGTATGTATGTATGTATGTATGTATGTATGTATGTATGTATGTATGTATGTATGTATGAAGTTACCAAAATCACCCTTTGTAGTAGCTTAGTTGATGAGATCGTGAGATCGTATATCATCTCTTCTCCAGTTCATCTTGGGAGAAGGAAAAAAGGTTCGTGCAGTAAATAAATAAATAAATAAATTCTTTAAGGAAATTACACAAGGAAGCCTTGAACGCAAATAGCCTGGAAAATCCTACTACAATCCTTAACACTTATAGCCCTCGTGTGCATTTCCTGTAATAATAATAATAATAATAATAATAATAATAATAATAATAATAATAATAATAATAATAATAATAATTGTAATAATAATAATAATAAGATTAATAATAATAATAATAATAATAATAATAATAATAATAATAATAATAATAAGAAAAAGAAAAAAAAGAAGCATAAGAAGAAGAAGAAGAAGAAGAAGAAGAAGAAGAAGAAGAAGAAGAAGAAGAAGAGGAAGAAGAAAAGGAGGAGAAGAAGAAGAAGAAGAAGAAGGAAAAGGAGAAGAAGAAGAATTTATATTATTAATTATTATTATTATTATTATTATTATTATTATTATTATTATTATTATTATTATTATTATCATTACTATTATTGTTACAATAATAATAATAATAATAATAATAATAATAATAATAATAATAATAATAATAAGAAGAAGAAGAAGAAGAAGAAGAAGAAGAAGAAGAAGAAGAAGAAATATAATAACTTATATTATTATTATTATTATTATTATGATTATTATTATTATTATTATGATAACAGCAATAATAATAATAATAATAATAATAATAATAATAACAATAATAATAATAACATCAACAACAACAATAATAATAAAGTAACAATAACAAAAATAATCCCTCTTCAATAAAATTATATAAGGGGTGCCCCAACACAAAAAGATTGGAATACACAGCACTACAAATCCTTGAAAATAGGAAAAAATTTTCCAACCCCGAATCCAAGACAGACAGCGAAGGTTCCCTGATATTAGACATTGCGTTTTCTAACCCGCTGATATATATATATATATATATATATATATATATATATATATATATATATATATATATATATATATATATATATATATATATATATATATATATATATATATATATATATATATATATATTTTTTTTTTTTTTTTTTTTTTTATCCTATTTATTTTCGATCGTGTTCTGTTTCATCTTCATACTGCTTGTGGGAATAGATAAAGTAAAATGGATGAGAAATAAATAGATAAAGTTAGACACAAGTAAAAGTGAGATAAGCATTTATGCAGAGATGCATGAAGTTTCATAAATACACATAGAAATATGTAGACAGATATATGGAAACAGCCAGACAGATAGAAAAGTATATAGACAGACATGTAGATAGAGAGATTTATGGATAGACAGACATCAAACAGAGATAGATAGATAGATAGATATATAAATATAGATAGACAGATAAATATATAGATAGAAAGATATGTAGATAGATAGAAAAGAGCATATAAAACAGAACTATGTTCGCACGGAAGCACACATACACACACAGTCACACACCGTACAAGCGCACGCACAAACATCCACATATACACACAAACACACACTCACACATAGGAAGATCAGCATTTCCTGAAACAAGGGTTCCAGTTATATTCATTTTATATTTTAACATTCAAGTCCATTTCCTTATTTCAAAACAGTATCAAAACTTAATTACATACATACATACATGCATACCTACCTACATGCATACATACATACATACATACATACATACATACATACATACATACATACATACATACATACAGACAGACATACATACATACATACATCCATACATCATAGTTTGAAGCTTCGGAAGAAAACTTGTTTGCAGGATGTAAGGAAATACTTTTTCAGTGTAAGAGTAGTTGATAATTGGAAGTCGCTAAGCGAGGAGGTAGTTAATGCTACCTCAATCCATAGTTTTAAGGACAGGTATGATAAGTATCACTAAGTCTAAAAATGGAACCGATCAGGAGACGGGAAGATACGAGCTTTGGGCTCTTTCCCGTAAACACAATTAGGTAATCACAATTAGGTAATCACATAAAAGCGAGCGAGGGTGTACTCACAAATCATGGCGAAGAGATGTGTTACCTCTATGGAAAAGCTCTCTCTTTGGATTTTCCAACGGAGATATTATTAGTCATAGTCTCTTTAGACTCTTGTAAATCGTGTGTGTGTGTGTGTGTGTGTGTGTGTGTGTGTGTGTGTGTGTGTGTGTGTGTGTGTGTGTGTGTGTGTGCTGGCTAGTACAGTGGTAACGCGCTGGCTTCGCATTCACGAGGGCGAAAGATCGGTTCCCGTCCAAGACCGAGAGTTTAAGCTGTTTACTGGCAGGAACTGCTGTGGTTGGACACCACAGTGGGGGGTTGGGGCTTGCCCTGGCTAACGAATACCCATTGTATTGAAATGGAAATAAAGTTTGTTTGTTTGTTTTTTGTCCTTGTTCCCAGCGTGTCATAAAATTCGACTAAATAGCGAAGAGCGAGGGGACTGGGTATCCCCTCTTCTGTGTATTCTCCTCCCAAAGACTCAGAATATCTTTGCCTTGACTCAACCACTGGCCGTATAAGGGGAAAATGGCTCATGTATCTAGGTAGGTAGGGGTAGGTAGGTAGGTAGGTAGGTAGGTAGGGGAGGTAGGTAGATATGTGTGAGGGGAGAGAGAGCCAAGACTTCTATAATATAAACCGAACTGTTTCAAGCCAAATAAAAGACGCAGAACATCTTAAGGTGTCATCTAGCAAATGACGTTATCAGATCTAGCATATCAAAAGGTCTATGTAAGTCCATTGGCGAGTCATTGCGTACAGTGACTCTCATGCACTCTGGAATGTCAAGAGTCCACTTCAACCATCGCCTTTGAGGATTGGAAGGAGAGAATAGTGACGACCCTAATGGTAGCCACTGTGAAAACAATGGTTTTAATGAGTACACGAAAAACTCTGCAGGTGGTGGATGCTCTTCACAGCCTCGGGATTCAATTAAGGGGAAACAATTATCGTCCTGCGATCTCTCAGCAACAGGGAGGAGGAAAAATAGTAATTACGTTATTGGAGTAATGAGGGTTACTCGTGTCTTCCCCAGAACCTTGTAATAAAAGACTAATTAACACGGATTGAGAAGTTAATTAGTGATAAGAAGAAAGTTATTCAGACGGTGTGGGGAAGACACTTGGTATGGAAGTGGGAAGAGAGAGAATGGAAATCTAGGTCAAGTTAAACTGCGAGTGTGTGTGGGAGAGAGAGAGAGAGAGTGAGACAGAGATAATAATAATAATAATAATAATAATAATAATAATAATAATAATAATAATAATAAAAATAACAATAATAATAATAATAATAATAGTAATAATAATAATAATAATAATAATAATAATAATAATAATAATAATAATAGTAATAATAATAATAATAATAATAATAATAGTAATAATAATAATAATAGTAATAATAATAATAATAATAATAGTAATAATAATAATAATAATAATAATAATAATAGTAATAATAATAATAATAATAATAATAATAATAATAATAATAATAAAAATTATTATCATTATTATTATTATTTATTATTATTATTATTATTATTATTATTATTATTTTTACTATTATTATTATTATTTATTATTATTATTATTATTATTATTATTATTATTATTATTATTATTATTATTACTATTATCATTATCATCAAGACTACTTAATGCCAGTGTTCTATAACTATAAACCAAAAAAATCTAAAATATATGTACTGTATATATGCGCATTAAATACCACATACACACACGCACACACACGACCTTCAAGTAACCAAACATACGACACCAATCAACCCCAAACGCAGGCAAACAGGGCAAAGACTTTCTCCTATGTCGGTTAACCTCACAAAAACTTGACCGACCCGGAGGTTAAATGACCTACACAAAAGGGATTCCCAGACCCTTTCTATACCCCCCTGTGCTTGGGAAAAGTGGTAAAAGGTAATCCACTCTTTGAATAACCATTATATATATATATATATATATATATATATATATATATATATATATATATATATATATATATATATATATATATATATATATATATATATATATATATATATATATATATATATATATATATATATATATATATATATATATATATATATATATATATATATATATATATATATATATATATATATATATATAAATTGGTTATTCAAAGAGTGAATTACCTTTTACCACTATATATATATATATATATATATATATATATATATATATATATATATATATATATATATATATATATATATATATATATATATATATATATATAGTAGTAAAAGGTAATCCACTCTTTGAATAACCAATTTATATATATATATATATATATATATATATATATATATATATATATATATATATATATATATATATATATATATATATATATATATATATATATATATATATATATGAATCATTTTTTACCCCGATCGGGACTCGAACCTAGGACTTATGATTACTAAGTCAAGGCGCTACCACTACACCACAGAAGGTTAAAAGGAATCCAACCTTATAGCTTAATTCTTTTACCCTCTTCTCCGTCTACATCTTTTCCCACATTTATGTGGGGTCGATGTTTCTGGTCAGTTTTCTCCATTTATTTCTGTCCCATACCTCATCACCCAACAAACCTTTAGACCTCAGATCATCATTGATGCAATCCATCCACCTACGCTTTGGTCTCCCTCTCCCTCTACCCTGTATATCCATTTCCATCACCCTCCTCCCAACATACTGTTCATCCCTTCTAACGACATGACCATACCATCTTAGTCTACTTTCTTGTATATTATCTGATATTTCTATAACTTTGGAAAAAAAAAAAAAAAAAAAAAAAAAAGAGGGGTGGAGGGAATACCTTCTCTCTCTCTCTCTCTCTCTCTCTCTCTCTCTCTCTCTCTCTCTCTCTCTCTCTCTCTCTCTCTCTCTCTCTCTCTCTCTCTCTCTCTCTCTCTCTCTCTAATATGCCTTTTTATATACATAAGCCACTTTTCCCCTTATAAGGTGAGTGGCTGAGTAAAGGAATAATGCTCTGACTTTCTGGGAAGAGAAAGTACAGAGAAGGGTTCTTTCATTCCCTTCGCTCCGCCCCACTTAGTCTACTCTTACGACACGCAGGGGAACATGGAGGAAGTATTCTAACCCCCTCCCTCAAGAGCTCATATGTATGTATATGTGTGTACATGTGTGCATGTATGTGTATATGTATATGTATGTGTATATGTATTTATATGTATATATGTATGTATATGTGTATATGTATATGTATGTGCATGTCTATATGTATCAATAATTACTACTTTTGATTCATAACTCTATCTATATACAAAAGCTGTAGTAATGATGATGGTAATAATAATAATAATAATAATAATAATAATAATAATAATAATAATAATAATAATAATAATAGTAATAATAATAATGATAATAATAATAATAATGATAATAATAATAATAATGATGATAATAATAATCATGATGGTGGTAGCAATGGTTGTGATAATAGTGATAATGGATTAATTGACGTAATTCTCTCTCACGTACATAATTTGAAGGGTGGAGAAGGGGAAAGGCTTTCAGTCTTTCTCTTTCTTTTCCTTCCAAATTTATCCTCCATTATATGGCACTGTGTTTATGTGTATGTATGTATGTATGTTCAGGTTTATATGTGTACGTATATGCAATTAAGTACATGCACTTTCCTCTGCTGTGTTACCCTCAGATGACAATGATGTGTATGAGTATGCATGGATGTGTCTTTATCTGTAGTAAGGACGAATAACTCCTTTTGCTGAAATGAATACCACAAACTCTCTCTCTCTCTCTCTCTCTCTCTCTCTCTCTCTCTCTCTCTCTCTCTCTCTCTCTCTCTCTCTCTCTCTCTCTCTCTCTCTCCTTGATATGTATGGCTATGAAGCCCCAGTGGTGTTTCTATTGCTCATCTAATTAATGCATGCATATATATATATATATATATATATATATATATATATATATATATATATATATATATATATATATATATATATATATGAGTGTGTATGTATGTGTGTGTATATATATATGTATGTACCTACTTATTATTCTAACCTGAAAATTGTTATTCTATATCTGCTTCAAATTGTCTGCAGTAGTACTGTTGAAAATTAAAACGGAATTTAAATGATAGCACTCAACAAGGGCTATTGAAAATATTGTCACAATGATTACTCTTCAAGTACTCTTCAATTATTACACTATATTTTATTATTAATTACTTGCTATGATATTTTAAATTAATTGCAAATTCTATTAGTATGTTATTTATACATAACCACATAGATTGTAATGTTATCAACTGCAATATGACTGGGAGTGCCCATGTGCACATGTCCCCATGTACAGTTATCTGAATAAATAAAAAAAAAAAAAAATCTGCTATACTTAGGAATGAACGCATTCTAACTGAATGCCACTATGTTCATATTACAGATTCCCCAACCTCACTCGTGGCTTCATTTCAGCATTTAATTCAAATCCCAATCTCATTCGGGCCATCAAATTATCAAATAAGCACATTACATATGTGAAAACATGAATAATTTTTTACCCCGATCGGGACTCGAAGCCAGGACTTATGATTACTAAGTCAAGGCGCTACCACTACACCACAGAAGGTTAAAAGGAATCCAACCTTATAGCTTATATCTGCTATACTTAGGAATGAACGCATTCTAACTGAATGCCACTATGTTCATATTACAGATTCCCCAACCTCACTCGTGGCTTCATTTTAGCATTTAATTCAAATCCCAATCTCATTCGGGCCATCAAATTATCAAATAAGCACATTACATATGTGAAAACATGAATCATTTTTTACCCCGATCGGGACTCGAACCTAGGACTTATGATTACTAAGTCAAGGCGCTACCACTACACCACAGAAGGTTAAAAGGAATCCAACCTTATAGCTTATATCTGCTATACTTAGGAATGAACGCATTCTAACTGAATGCCACTATGTTCATATTACAGATTCCCCAACCTCACTCGTGGCTTCATTTTAGCATTTGATAATTTGATGGCCCGAATGAGATTGGGATTTGAATTAAATGCTAAAATGAAGCCACGAGTGAGGTTGGGGAATCTGTAATATGAACATAGTGGCATTCAGTTAGAATGCGTTCATTCCTAAGTATAGCAGATATAAGCTATAAGGTTGGATTCCTTTTAACCTTCTGTGGTGTAGTGGTAGCGCCTTGGCTTAGTAATCATAAGTCCTAGGTTCGAGTCCCGATCGGGGTAAAAAATGATTCATGTTTTCACATATGTAATGTGCTTATTTGATAATTTGATGGCCCGAATGAAATTGGGATTTGAATTAAATGCTAAAATGAAGCCACGAGTGAGGTTGGGGAATCTGTAATATGAACATAGTGGCATTCAGTTAGAATGCGTTCATTCCTAAGCATAGCAGATATAAGCTATAAGGTTGGATTCCTTTTAACCTTCTGTGGTGTAGTGGTAGCGCCTTGACTTAGTAATAATAAGTCCTAGGTTCGAGTCCCGATCGGGGTAAAAAATGATTCATGTTTTCACATATGTAATGTGCTTATTTGATATATATATATATATATATATATATATATATATATATATATATATATATATATATATATATATATATATATATATATGTATATACATATATATATATATATATATATATATATATATATATATATATATATATATATATATATATATATATTATATATATATATATATATATATATATATATATATATATATATATCTGTGTGTGTATGTGTGTGGGTGTGGGTGGGTTTGTGCGTAAGTGTGCATACATATATTCACAGAAATACGCAATCTCAGTTATGATGAGAGGCTGAGGGAATTAGACTTACCACCACTCGAAGGTAGAAGACTGAGGAGGGATATGGTGACAGTTTTTAAATTCCTTCATGGTTATGACAAAATGGATAGAGCTAGATATTTTGATATAGTTGGAACTACAACTTGAGGTAATGGATTGAAGCTTCTTAAGAAAACTTCTTTGCAGGATGTAAGGAAGTACTTTTTTAGAGTAAGAGTAGTTGATAATTGGAATTCGCTAAGCGAGTAGGTAGTTAATGATAGCTCAATCCATAGTTTTGAAGACAAGT
>JAXCGZ010017525.1:30000-42500 GCA_037179515.1 Halocaridina rubra | reverse complement strand
GGGACCCCAAACAATACCTTCTTGGAACTTGAAACTGTATCTTTTATTCTGACTGACTGGTAGCGGTTTTTTAAATAGTTCTCGAACCAGCTTGGGACAATGTTCATTTTTTTGCATTTTTCTAATAATATACTATGGTTTACACTATCAAAAGCTTTAGAAAGATCGAGTAGTAGTAGCAATGATATTTTCTTATTATCTATATTTTTGTATATTTCATCTGATATTTTCAATAAGGCAGTTTCAGTTGATAATTTTGGCCTGAAACCGTGTTGACTTTTTGCAATAAGTTTATTTTTTTCAAGAAACTCACTTAACTGATTTGCAACAATCTTTTCAAGTATCTTTGATAAAATTGGTAGTAAAGAGATTGGTCTATAGTTAGAGACGTCGTCAGGATTTCCATTTTTAAAACCAGGAATTACATGGGGATTTTTCCATAAATCTGGGTAGATATTGGTAACTATGGAAGTATTGATTATTACCGTCAGATAATAAGCTATTACAAATAATGAATCTCTAATAAAACGAAAACAAATTCCATCTGATCCATATGCATTAGAGTCTTTCAGATTTTTTATTACTAAGATTACTGTATTACAATCTACTGTAGTAGGGTTAAAGACATCAGTACTTCTATTGAATGCACTATGTTCTTCCATATTTACATTATTATTATTATTGCTACCATCATCACTATTATCATTACCATTACTACCACCATCATTATTATTTACACCATTATCAACATTTCTATTATTATTACTACTACCGTCATCATTATTATTACCACCATTTCTATTATTGATTTCATTTATTATTTCTTTTTTTGTTTTTTCAAAGTATGCGTGTACGTATATAAGCATTTACGCACGTGTCCACCCCAGTCGAATGGTAATCAATGGTGACACAGACTCACAAAATGACAAAAAAAAAAAAATATCACTTTCAGTCGCTTCTTACGATGCACGTATACCTGTACGTATATAAGCATTTACGTACGTGTCCACCCCAGTCGAAAGAGAATCAATGGTAACACAGACTCACAAAATGCCAAAAAAAACTTCCAGTCGCTTCTTACGATGCACGTATACCTGTACGTATATAAGCATTTACGTACGTGTCCACCCCAGTCGAAAGAGAATCAATGGTAACACAGACTCACAAAATGCCAAAAAAAACTTTCAGTTGCTTCTTACGATGCACGTATACCTGCACGTATATAAGCATTTACGTACGTGTCCACCCCAATCGAATGGGAATCAATGGTGAAACAGATTCACAAAATGACCAAAGAAAATCCCCTTTAGTCGCTTCTTACGATGCGCAAAGCATAAGACAGTTGAGGTTTCTCCCACCATAAAGGAATATCTCTTTCAGTCGATGCCTACAAGATCCAGGGAAAAAAAGTATCTAAGTCACTCTACGCCATGAACAGGGATATCGCCTTTAGTCACCTCCTACGACATGAAGGGAACATGGGTGTAAAGATCACTTATGAAATGCAGTAATAAGTTATTAAATTTAATAAATAAATAAATAAATAGGTAAACAGACAGACAAACAGACAGCCAGACAGACAGATAGATAGATAGATAGATAGATAGATAGATAGATATATAGATAGATAGATAAAGAAAGATAGAAAGAAAGATATAATAAGTAAATAGATAAATAAATAAATAAACAAAGAAATAATTGTGATTGTAACGACCTCGCAAGTACAAACCTACGCAGTCATGTCAGAAGCGCATACTCTCTCCTGTCACTCGGTAACTAAGATAGGCGGTGGATCCTTCGCTGAGAAATGTTCGTATGAAGATATACGAGAGAGAGAGAGAGAGAGAGAGAGAGAGAGAGAGAGAGAGAGAGAGAGAGAGAGAGAGAGAGAGAGAGAGAGAGAGAGAGAGAGAGAGAGAGAGAGAGAAGAACAATAAGTATTGAAATGTCGCTCTGGTTGAGAGAGAGAGAGAGAGAGAGAGAGAGAGGAGAGAGAGAGAGAGAGAGAGAGAGAGAGAGAGAGAGAGAGAGAGAGAGAGAGAGAGAGAGAGAGAGAGAGAAGAACAATAAGTATTGATATGTCACTTTGGTTGATCAGACTCACAAGATATGCAGTAAGAGGAATGTGGTTAGAGAACCACACAATAGATGAAACAAACGGCGACAAAAAGATTGAATAAAAAAAAAAATAAACAAAAAAATGAATGTGAATACTAATCCGATTCCGCTTTTACGTCACGGACTCCCTTTTCAACCAAGGGCTAGAACGGTTGCCTTCTTGCGAAGGACTTGTTTTGGCATATGTAATGCTTACCCTGAGTGCATGCCCTTGCTAACCTCAGACCGTGACGGAGCGCGAACCCTCGACCTGACGCCTCAGAGTCGCGGACGCTACTGCTTGACCCACGGTTACTACAATGAATGTGAAAAACTAATAAGTAATGAAAAAAAATATATACAAAAACAGGATGTCCTTACAACATGCACATTTACATAAATTCTGAAGACATTGACAAAAAGAGACACGATTATTAACACAATGAATAAAAAAAAAATAGCAAAAACATTCAGACAGACCAACAAACTATTCAAATTACATGTTTTGCCATCAAAGGGGCAATACACAACTCTCTCTCTCTCTCTCTCCTCTCTCTCTCTCTCTCTCTCAAAAAAAAAAAAACTACAGTATTGGAATAAAAATATAAGAAAATAATAAAAAAAAAAAATAAACCCATTCCGAAATTATAAAATACTCCTACTTATCACTAGTTACCTTCTTCACAATCACAACATCTCATAAAGTCAGTAATAAAATATAAGAAAACGCTCAGAATGATCTAAGGGTTGGTGCCCCGTCACGGTCTGAGGTTAGCAAGGGCATGCACTCAGGGTAACGATTACATCTGCCAAAACAAGTCCTTCGCAAGAAGGCAACCGTCCTAGCCCTTAGTTGAAAAGGGAGTCTATGTCGTAAAACCGGAACAATAATAGGCTGTAATCTCGAATTTTGGATTCTCTGTCTTGTACCACGGATGTCTAGGCTCACTCGACCCCCCCCCCTTTTTCATGTGGACATTCACTCATATAACTAAAGATATTCTGTCCTTCTCTATAGCCTTTTTAGACAATTGGCTGATATTGTTGGTATCAATATTTTTGTATTAGTCGAATTATTATTATTATTATTATTATTATTATTATTATTATTATTATTATTATTATTATTATTATTATTATAATTATTAATATTATTATAATTATTATTATTATTATTATTATTATTATTATTATTATTATTATTATTCTTATTATTATTATTATTTATTTATTATTGTTATTATTATTATTATTATTATTATTATTGCTATTATTATTATTATTATTATTATTATTATTATTATTATTATCATTATTATTATTATCATTATTATTATTATTATTATTATTATTATTATTATTATTATTATAGTTAAACGATATAAAACTTTCGTTTGTTGACATTATATATGTATTTTTCCCTGAAGATGAGTTAATATACTCCCAAGCGGTAGCATGCTAAGCTGTTACATACAAACTCTACCTTGAGAACTGCAGCAGAGGAAAAGAATATCCTCTTCTATTAACTCGCTTAGGAGCTCTGTATCAATCAAAATTATAATGTTCCGATTTTACGTCACGGACTCCCTTTTAAACCAAGGGCTAGGACGGTTGCCTTCTTGCGAAGGGCTTGTTTTGGCAGATGTGATCGTCACCCTGAGTGCATCCCCTTGCTACCCTCAGACCGTGACGGGCCGCGAACCCTCGACCTGACGCCTCAAAGTCGTGGACGCTACCGCTTGAGCCACGGTGACTACATCAATCAAAATTATAATGTCTAAAATAATACTAACGCACTTATTTAAGAATAAATTAAAATAATAATAATAGTTAAAGGAAGGGAGAAGTCTGCATCTCAAGATATACTGACAATTAGCAAACTTAAACAAACTGGGGAAAAAATAATCATGAGACATTCTTTAATATTACTCTTAATTAATAATCGCAGAGTGCTCTTCTGCCATCAGGCAATTATTACACTATATTTTATTATAAATTACTTGCTATGATATTTAAAATTAATTGCAAATTCTATTAATGTTTTATTTATACATAACCAAATAGATTGTAATGTTTATCAACTGCAATATCACTGGGAGTGCCCATGTGCACATGTCCCCATGTACAGTTATCTGAATAAATAAAAAAAAATCTGTAAAAAAGATTACAATGGCTATAAATTGAGACGGCGGACTAACACCATTTCCAAAACCCCAGAAATTCAATTGGTGTAAAGTGTAATTTTATACCTCCTCTGTTTACCAAGGTAAAATCAGGGTAAAGTGTAATCTTATACCTCCTCTGTTTACCAAGGTAAAATCAGGGTAAAAGGCATGGACCAATCTGAAAATAATAGTAAGCGCGTGACCATTTTTTTCCTTTCGGGATATCTTTCCGTCACAATCACTCTGTATTATGGACAAAAAGTGAAATTCTTGAACCTAGAACCGTGATTTCACTGTAGTCACCATGGCTCAAACGGTAGCGTCCGCTACTCTGAGGCGTCAGGTCGAGGGTTCGCGCCCCGTCACGGTCTGAGGTTAGCAAGGGCATGCACTCAGGGTTACGATTGCATCTGCCAAAACAAGTTCTTTGCAAGAAGGCAACCGCCCTAGCCCTTGGTTGAAAAGGGAGTCCGTGACGTAAAACCTGAAAGAAAAGAGCCGTGATTTCACTCACTTTTTTTTTTTTTAACGCCTTGATCTGTCGTCAGTCTACCCCCATTCCATCTTAAAAACAGCTTATTGAATAGAAATATTCAAGCAAGTTTCCCCTATCCATCAGAGCAAATACAATTCCCATTTTTTCCAGTTTTCAGTTTCCCAATTAATATTCTCATTCTTCTTCTTATTTTTTTTCTTTTCCTCATTCCAATTCTTAATCTTCTTTCGTTATTCCTTGGTGTGACCTCTCACCTTTGTTTTATTCCACTCAAGCAGATTCCCACTCACCTTCTCTCCCCACTCAGACCACTCCACCGTCAGCACCAAAACACCTCTTACATTTTCCTAAGCTTGTTATGCTCTCACTTTAATTCTGCTTCAAAGACCATGAAATTTATACGGGTGTTTTCCCATCTGGCGACAAAGGTGTCAAGAGAAGATTCTTTATTATTATTATTATTATTATTATTATTATTATTATTATTATTATTATTAATTATTATTATTATCATTATTATTACTATTATAATAGTTAATACTATTATTATTAATTATTACTATTATTATTATTCGTGACGTAATACCGAATCCATCCATTATTATCATTATTATTATTATTATTATTATTATTATTATTATTTATCATTATTATCCTTATTATTATTATCATTATCATTCTTATTATCATTATTATTATTATTATTATTATTATTATTATTATTATTATTATTATTATTACTGCTACTTCTGTTTTCGTTCTGAGTTTTAATACCAATAATAATGGGAGCTAAGACTAGCCACTCGCAATAAACACAATATTTATTAAGAAAGAGAAGCTATATCGAACAAATAAGATTTTATATCTAAGTCTGGCTGAGAAGGCGGCAAATAATATTTTCGGTTCATATAATCTCATAGAAAGAAAGGATTGGAAAAGTTGCTCTAAATAACTGTTGATATTTCGCTATTTATAGACCTGTGTTATTGTTTGCTAAAATATATATATATATATATATATATATATATATAAATATATATATATATATATATATATATATATATATATATTATATATATATATATATATATATATATATATATATATATATATATATATATATATATTATATATATATATATATATATATATATATATATATTCAGTATGTGTGCGTATGTGTGTTTTATGCATACAACTCTGGTCTCTTACTCTTAAGATATGCGTACAGTATGCACGAATGTATTTATAAATTATTCATCATATATTCTTCCCATACCAAGGAGTCTGAACTGGAGACTGTCTCATTCCATGAATAAAAAGTATATTTTTTGTCCTGTCTTGTCGAGAGAGAGAGAGAGAGAGAGAGAGAGAGAGAGAGAGAGAGAGAGAGAGAGAGAGAGAGAGAGAGAGAGAGAGAGCAATACCATAACATGTTTAACTGAACCAACGTCCGAAGCAGACGGTTGAACTTGCAAGAACTCCAACACGGGAGAGCATTCTCAGGGGAGTTCCAAGTTTTTAATCTAGTAATGGAAACTGCGCTGGCTGGAAAATACACCCAAAATATGAGATGTAAATAATAATATTAATATTACCTTTATTTTTTTTTCTACTTTTTACATAACGACATAATACTGGAGTAGCTGAATAATGGGTAAGGTAAGCGTGAATAGCAGAAGGAAAAAATGTATGCTTAAAACAGAGAAAGAGAACGAGAGAGAGAGAGAGAGAGAGAGAGAGAGAGAGAGAGAGAGAGAGAGAGAGAGAGAGAGAGAGAGAGAGAGAGAGCAAGACACTTTCTCTCTCTCTCTCTCTCTCTCTCTCTCTCTCTCTCTCTCTCTCTTATATATATATATATATATATATATATATATATATATATATATATATATATATATATATATATATATATATATATATATATATATATATATATATATATATATATATATATATATATATATATATATATATATATATATATAAAGGTATATACGCTGTTTACTTTGTATATCCGTAGATACGTTCTATAAGTAATCAAAATAATTGCTACACAACTGTTAAGCTCTAGCAATATTATTAAATATATTCTGTAGAACACTGAAGAGGTTTATAACTAATAAAAAAAAAAATACTGGATGTTCATCAACAAGAGAGAGAAGGATGATGTAATCTCCAGAGATCATTTCCTGGAAAGGGAGTTTCTGAAGGACTTTAGAATGTTCTGTATATATGATACTATAGACATCCCTAGGCTGATATATACATTATTATGATCTGAGAGAGCTGAAGGCAGGAATTAAAATAAAAGACGGAAAAAGAAGAGTTGTAATGATGTAGGGATTTTTTTTTCTTTTTTACACACCTGACCATATAAAACAAGGCTTTTATTACACGGAAGTGGCAGATTAAATTAAAGTTTGGAAGGGAAAAAGGTTGGATGTTAAGTTTATCTGAGGAAAACTAAAGATAAATTAATAATAAATAGATGATGCATGTGGGATCCTAGCCATACACAGAACCGCGTCAGATACGTTTATGAAATCCATTTGTGTGTCTAGCTAACTAACAATATGGTATCCTAGGTTTACACAGTTTAAGAAATCGGGCTTAAATCACTATAAATGGGTTCCGGTTTTACGTCACGGACTCCCTTTTCTACCAAGGGCTAGGACGGCTGCCTTCTTGCGAAGGACTTGTTTTGGCAGATGTAATCGTTACCCTGAGTGAATGACCTTGCTAACCTCAGACCGCTTGAGCCACGGTAACTACTAAATCACTATAAATGGGCAAACCTATTAAATAAACTGCCATAAATACATTTAACATTAAACCACATTTGGAGCCCTTTAATTGCTTTAGACAATGCTGGATATGATTAAATATGGCTGTATCTATGATCGCTAAATACATAATTTTCTCCTGTAGTAATTTCTAAGTTGAACCACTACTCGCTAGTAAAGAATACATATAAATAAACCTATACTTGAAACTAATAACTAGTAGCACATTATGGTAACTAATAAATATGTAATTCCATATGTTTGCAAAAAGGAGTTCACCACACACTACTGCAGACCATTCCTTTACATGCGAAGAGGAGTTAACGAGACCCTAATGCAGACCATTCCTTTACATGCGAAGACGAGCTTTACGAGACCCTAATGCAGACCATTCCTTTACATGCAAAGAGGGGTTAACGAGACCCTAATGCAGATCATTCCTTTACATTCGAAAAGGAGTTAACGAGACCCCAATGCAGACCATTCCTTTACAGGCGAAGAGGAGTTAACGAGACCCTAATGCAGACCATTCCTTTATATGCGAAGAGGAGTTAACGAGACCCTAATGCAGACCATTCCTTTACATGCGAAGACGAGTTAACGACACCCTAATGTAGACCATTCCTTTACATACGAAGCGTTAACGAGACCCTAATGTAGACTATTCCTTTACATGCGAAGAGGAGTTAACGAGACCCTAATGCAGACCATTCCTTTACATGCGAAGAGGAGTTAACGAGACTCTAATGCAGACCATTCCTTTACATACGAAGCGTTAACGAGACCCTAATGTAGACTATTCCTTTACATGCGAAGAGGAGTTAACGAGACCCTAATGCAGACCATTCCTTAACATGCCAAGAGGAGTTAACGAGACCCTAATGCAGACCATTCCTTTACATGCCTTGCAACATTTTATAGATGTAAAATTGCGTATATTCTGACCAGCAAAGCCACTGGCTATTAATAACAATCAATTTAGATGCCACCAATTGAAAAATCATGGATGTTTTCATTTTTGTCCAACCAATAAAACTATTATTTTGACCCACAGTTGACAAGAGGCTATAAGTGACTCTCCCGTCAGGGGAACACCAAAGCCAATTTATTTATTAATTTATTTATTTATTTTGAATATAAATTCCCCCCCATATATGGTGAACCTTAATTGTAAATTAACTTATATGTTAATATCATTATAGATAGGCCTATGTAAGTTAATATTATTATAGATAGGCCTATGTGCCGACAAGACACTATACATTCTGTCTATTTCTCATGTATAAAATTCTCTTAACCCCTTTTTTATGAATTTATTTATTTACTTTAAATATGAATTCCCCCCCATATATGGTTAAAAGAGTGGGGAAGCTGTTGTTAAGGAATACCCTAATTATTAATTAACACATGTTAATATTATTATAGATAGGCCTATTTAAGTTAATATTATAGATAGGCCAATATAAGTTAATATTATTATAGATAGGCCTAAGTAACTTAATATTATTATTATAGATAGGCCTATGTAAGCTAATATTATATATAGGCCTATGTGAGTTATTATTATTATTATAGATAGGCCTATGTGCCAAGAAGCCACTATATACACTGTCTATTTCTCATGTATAAAATTCTCCTGACCCCTTTCTTTGAAGATAAAAAAAAATACTAATGTAACACCAATTCTGGTATGATAATAATTCCCTCTTTAAGTCAGGCGACCACTAGACCACAAAATTGCCTTTGCATATCACGAAAGAATTGTTATTCCTTGGTGTTTTTGAACGCAGGATGGTGTTCAAATAACTTATCTCTCAAAGTACACCCAATTTGCAAATATTTTTGAGAGATTTAGTGCATATTAAAGTAGTCACACTAGAGTCATATATATTATATCATGAATTCAGGTTTTTTTTTCAGCTTAGTTTGAAAAACTAAGCTGAATTTTGACAAATTTAAAGAATATTAAATGTCTGTTTTGTATTACTAGGCCTTACTTCCTTTCCAGGTCTTTATTTTTTTAAATTGGTTTTACTTTAAATGAAGCAGAAATGTGATTAATACCTTTGTTCTTGCATAAAAAGTGATCAGTTATCACTTAAAAAGGAGGTTTTTGATTACTGTGAGAAGTATATAGTAATCATTTTGTTGACTTAGTACCAAAAGATCTTTCATACCCTTAATCATATATTGATATGAAGTAAAGGTAGGTGCATCCATCAATCACATATTGTGAATGTCAACCTAGGTATAGGAAAAATACAATTAACATTTCCAGTGTTTATTACAAAAGTAAAAAGTATCTGAATAACAGAATTTGTGATGATCGAGAAGTATGTCCGAAACGCCCCAGATGAGGCAAGAAATGAAACATAACTTACATACTATATAAACGAAATATTTGGCAGCAGTTGCACATTGACTAAAGGAGAGAGAGAATATCCACTCTTCTCAAAGCGGCAATCTCCTCCTGGAAGCGTTTTAAAAATCTTATGTAACTAGTCATTAAAGTTTCAAGTTCCTGTTTAGTAAAGTTATTGGCAACTGGCGCCAGCCACTTGATAGTTTCTGACACCAGTTGCAATAACCTCAGTCACAGATCAAGAGACTTCATGGCAGGAGTCACTGGCTGGAAAACTCCCAAATCGAGCTGCAAGAACCAGTGGCTCTCAAGATCTTGACTTGCTTTTACTTTCCATATCCATAGCCGCCACCATAACCGCCTCCGAATCCGTGTCCACCTCCAAAACCATGCCCAATGCCACCTCCAAAACCATGCCCAATGCCATGACCGAAACCACCACCATAGCCGCCTCCGAAGCCACCTCCATAGCCGCCTCCGTAGCCACCTCCATAGCCGCCTCCGTATCCGCCATGGTGAGCAATGGGAGCGTGATGGATTACTGGCACTGGATGAATAATGGGCGCAGCGAAGATGGGTCTGCCGAAACCTCCTCCGAAGCCACCTTTCCCGAATTTCTTTCCGGGAGCTGCAGCCGAGAAGGCCAAAAGGGCGCAAAGGAGAGCGATGGTGACCTGATGAAATTCGTGGATTTTAGGATCATAAACTGAAGCCCTGACAATATTTCGAACCAAAAATATCTCTTTCCAAAAAATTAACCGGGTCTTCGTAATACTATTAGAGGGTAATAAAAGTAACGTCATACTTATTTCTCTCTAACAATATGATCGCTTGCTAACACTGTCAACAAGGGCAACTGAAATATTATCATACTTGGTCATATGAAAGAGCTGCATAATAAGTAATATGACACTTTGCTATTTTCAACACTAGGTATCAGCCCAATTACGCTAATCTCTGTCAAGCACAAAGCTTGCTCATTTTTTACCAGTAAACAAGAGACAAAAGATGAAGAGGTAATCACAAAAAAATATTCTAACTTTAATGTTGACAAATTTCAAGCTTTCATAACAATAATAATAATAATAATAATAATAATAATAATAATAATAATAATAATAATAATTATAATAATAATAAAAAAGATGACTGTACAAAGTCAAAGAGAGATATTGGCACTGAAGTACAATGTTGATAATCAATAACTCTAGAGATTGATTCCGTTAAAGGTCATTTCATTGACAATTAAATTGTGAAAACAGAAATATTTATTTATTTACGGGGAAAGAGTTCTATGACTGACGCGAAATTACAAAAATAATTTCTAAATATTAGAATTCATTATAAAAACTACATGTGACAAAAAATATGCCACATGGAATGCCAATACATACATATTCTCTTCTGGCTAATATTATGAGATGAAATTAAATACCATCGTGGCTATGTTCTTTCATATCTTCACACGAGGCGTCTTTCAATAAGAAAGACCAAATATATGACTTGTCTAAAACAACTTAAATTCTATACATTAAGTTGCTTATTCTTGTACACTTAAAGTAACAGAGACATTTTCAAATTGAAATCTAAGTACAGTAAGTACAACACTTAGTAATAACCACTGTACTCTGAGGTACTTCAGGGGTGGATTTTTGATACTTACAAACTTCATGTTGGTAGTCAAGCGAGTAATGTGTAACTGCTGAAGCTTCATTCTGAAACTGTGCCTTATATACCATCTGATATGACCCGAGTGCCACTACAGTGCCTCTGCTCGCTCTGAATGATGACTCAGCATATACAATAAACTAGATCTAAAGGTCAGCTTTTCTAGGTAGTGCAAGCTAGAAATATAATTATAGGCATCAAGCAAAATTTTTTTTTGTCCAATTATAATTTTTTGCTAATCTTGAAAGGGGGCAATTTATGTGTTGGCAGATAACAGTCCAATCTAATTACGGTAGGAAGTGCAATAGTCATTGGCACTGTATCCATTCACTGAGAGAGTTCATAACCAAGGTAGACAGAAAATAAAAACTCACTAATAAAAATAAGACAAAATGGTATCAATGGGTCATATTATTATAATATCACACACTTTACTCAAAAGGGCATCCAAAAATCACTTCATCATGACAGAGGCAAAAACGAGAACCATTAGAAAAAAAAATTTAAAAGTGATTTTTAAAAACAGGATTTCATTCGGCCAATTAACAATTTACAAGGTCAAGAGAAAGTTTATCAGTTCGAATGACCTTGACACCGAAGAACAAGGAAGTAAGGCAAAAGGAAGACATAAAATAAGATAAGAAAAAAATATAGGAAAAACTAGACCGAGTTGCTTTCCCCCCTCCCCCCCGCACCATCTCGGTGTCTCCCCTCTTGGAGTATGAGCTCTCGCTGTACCCCTAATACAAGTCTCTTTTTTCCTTATAACTTCTCAAAGTACAAAACCATGATCATACCTATGGCCTTCTCACGCACTTGGAAATTGGAGTGACTCAAAAATAACAATAAGAAAGAAATAAATGAACTCCGGAATACGTTTCTGTAACACAATACAATAAAATTCGGAATATGACACACACACACAC
>JAXCGZ010017525.1:0-27500 GCA_037179515.1 Halocaridina rubra | reverse complement strand
ATATTATTGGATTTCCATTGTTACTCTAGCTCTGACTTTGAGAATGATTCTTTAGACTCGAAAGCACTCGTCAACTTAATTCCGTTTAGTTTTTTATTGACTCAATATAATCGTTTTGAATCCTGCCAAATGTTTCTCTTGGAATATATATATATATATATATATATATATATATATATATATATATATATATATATATATATATATATATATATATATATATATATATATAGACATTTTTTCACGAAAAATACGTGAATTTATCATGCTAGTTCTCCAGAGAATATGATTTTGTTACTTTAACCAGAGAATAAAACATTGTGTCTCTTGCTAAAAAGACATACATAGGAATAGCAAACCCAGAGACATAATGCTGTCTCTTGTTAGTCACAAAATCCTATTCTAATGAAAACTAGCATATATATATATATATATATATATATATATATATATATATATATATATATATATATATATATATATATATATATATATATATATATATATATATATATATATATATATATATATATAATGTGTGTGAAGGAATAAAAATTAAATATTTAAAAGAAAGTCAGTATGTTTATTGATAGGATATCAGAGTTGGTACTATAGATATACAGTAAGCTAATAATTGTAACTTAATGAATATATTTGGTAGATGCAGTTGCTAGAGGGCTAACTCCTGAAAGAATATCCATGACTGAGTCATGGCAACCTCTCTAGGACAAATTTCTTAAATTATACATGGATAATATGGCTGGCTATGGAATTCTCAAAATCCTGAGGCTCCTGAAAATTCCAAAACAATAGGACTAGAGGAGAAGGTCTTAGGCGCATGTGATATGGAGCGGACAATCAAGACCAAAAATACAGTTCTTGCTGGCATCTCCAATCATCAGGTGCACCGCTCTATAGATGAGATTTTTTTTTTTTACTTTCCATAGCCATAGCCACCGCCATAGCCACCACCGTAGCCTCCACCAAAGCCACCGCCGTGGCCTCCACCAAAGCCACCGCCGTGGCCTCCACCAAAGCCACCACCGTAGCCTCCACCAAAGCCGCCTCCGAAACCTCCTCCATGACCACCTCCATGCCCGCCATAAGTGACAATGGGCTTATGGAACACGTGGATGGGTTTATGCACAACGTGGATGGGAGGTGCAACCACTGGTACAGGATGAGCTACAACGGGAACTGGAACAACATGTGCGATCCCAATACCATGGCCAAAACCTCCATGGCCAAAGCCACCGTGTTTTCCGAATTTCTTTCCAGGGGAAGCTGAAGACACGGCCACGAGGACCAGAAGAAGAGTCACGGAGGCCTATGCATCAGGTAAGAAAAATATGTGAATAGTTAATTATATAAAGACAGTGCGTAAAGCTACTAAATAAAGCAGAAAACACTAGTCCATTTAACTTTAAACTGATGGCTTAAAAAAAATAATTTTACAAAATATCTATTCGCACAAGCACAGTTGACTAGATATCTTTTTTTTTTTTTAGAAATTTACTGGAAAACTTACAAACTTCATGTTGGTGGCAAGGTAAAACGTGCGCAACTGCTGAAGTCTGATAAAAGAGCCACAGTATTTATAGGGCCAGACAAAATGGCACTTGTGCCAGAAATTCCCTGGGAAGAAACAGGTGATCATGACAATGAATTAGCAATTTCAGCTCGATCTAGAGGTCAGAATTATTTTCTATTGATACAAAAAGGAAAAATCTAGTGTATTACACATAAGTCTTGAAACGTGTGATTAAATGTGTTTCTTTTATTATGCTTTGTAATGCTGAAATCTGTTTCAAAACAGGGTCCTTGCAGTAAAATAGGGAAGTAATGAAATTTGTGTGCGTGAGAGAGAGAGAGAGAGAGAGAGAGAGAGGAGAGAGAGAGAGAGAGAGAGAGAGAGAGAGAGAGAGAGAGAGAGAGAGAGGAGAGAGAGAGGAGAGAGAGAGAGAGAGAGAGAGAGAGAGAGAGAATTCTATTAAGTTCTCCCTTAAAAAAACTGTATTCTTACAGCAAGACAATCATCGGTCACAGAAACTGCAAACAATATTCTTGACATAACTGTTTATTTTGTTTACACCTAACATATACACAATTTACGATCAATCATACGAATATTTGTTCCGGTTTTACGTCACGGACACCCTTTTCTACCAAGGGCTAGGACGGCTGCCTTCTTGCGAAGGACTTGTTTTGACAGATGTAATCGTTACCCTGAGTGCATGCCCTTGTTAACCTTAGACTGTGACGGGGCGCTAACCCTCGACCTGACGCCTCAGAGTCAAGGACGCTACCGCTTGAGCCACGGTGACTACAAACATACGAATATTTATTATCATTTAAGAAATACTCTATTTTCACATTCTCGGGTGTTATATTATTACTAAATTTCACCTTAGCTGCGGACCTGTTTCTCAGATTTTCTTCTTCATAAAATGTTTTTTTTTTTTTTTTTACATTAAGTCTAAAAACAATTTGGTGCCGCTAATGTGCGATTCCAAGTGACAAAGTGAGCCATATAAGTGATACTTTTAAGTGCGGTCTACATTGCTATTTGTATTCTCATGCACCCTAACCTGACCTGACCTAACTTAACCTAACCTAACCGAACCAAAGCAGGTTAGATTAGGGTACAACGGACTACATATAGTGAAGTAGATCAAAAGGTAACAGATAATTCAATACGTGACCCGTGCCACAGGCACGCCAGTTAATTACACTTATTCTAGTTCCTTCTTTCATTAATGATTATATATTAACAACCATGTTTGTTCCGGTTTTACGTCACGGACTCCCTTTTCTACCAAGGGCTAGGACGGTTGCCTTCTTGCGAAGGATTTGTTTTGGCAGAAGTAATCGTTACCCTGAGTGCATGCTCTTGCTAACCTCAGACCGTGACGGGGTGAGAATCCTCGTTTTGACGCCTCATAGTCGCGGACGTTACCGCTTGAGCCACGGTGACTACACATAATAACAACCATGTGCATACATTAATGTGTAGGCACATGTGTTTATTTACATTACTCATCTTTCTTCAACTTTACGGATTTCAACACCAAAATGTGAAGAGTTCATACACATTTGTACAGCCATAGGAAAAACATATATACGAATGCTTAACGAAGAGAGATATGTATGTGTGTGCAAACGATAGATAAAAACTAAGCTAGAGAATAATTAATAATAATAATAATAATAATAATAATAATAATAATAATAATAATAATAATAATAATAATAATAATAATAATAATAATAATAAATATAATGATAATAACAATGATGATAATAATATAATAATAATAATAATAATAATAATAATAATAATAATAATAATAATAATAATAATAATAATAATAATAATAATGATAATGATGATGATGATATTATTATTTTTATTATTATTATTATTATTATTATTATTATTATTATTATTATTATTATTATTATTATTATTATCATTATTATAATTATTATTATTATTATTATTTTTATTATTATTATTATCATTATTATTGTTATTATTGTTATTATTATTATTATTATTATTATTATTATTATTATTATTATTATTTTTGCATCAATACTGCTTTCTGGAAGCTTAAAGTGTTGATAATCTGGCGTTGCTTTGAAATCACTCCATTCTGATAACTGGATAAAGGTCTTGGAATCATTGTTAGAATATTCCATCAAAATAATAATTCAGAAAAGCTTTTATTATTGGACAACATGGATATTAAAAATCCATCCTGCTATTCTATCACAATGCACACACAAAAGTATTCAATATAAAAACCCCAGTATTTCCTCTCGCCTTTTGTTGCATGTTTCAGCATTTTTCCAGTCTCATTTTCTGCCAGTGTTAATCTGTCAAAGGCTCAATTAACTCTTTTCCTCTTTTCAATTTTTTGTTTAACAACACCGAAAATGACAGCAAACATTCACAAAGTGCTTAAGCACTCTGCATTCCTCGCTCAATGTCATTCCTACATTTCTAGTCAAAGCTAGGAGTTACTTGACGGTAATTACACTCTTTAGACAGCCATGTTTAGTTGTCTGAATAGCATACTCTCTAAGCTTTTTCGTGTCCAAAAATTACAAAGAAAGATGCAGTCCTCGTGGAATTTAGCTATAGAGACAGTTTCACTGAAAGCACTTGTAAGTTGTTGTTGTTGTTCCGGTTTTACGTCACGGACTCCCTTTTCAACCAAGGGCTAGGACGGTTGCCTTCTTGCGAAGGAATTGTTTTGGCAGATGCAATCGTTACCCTGAGTGCATGCCCTTGCTAACCTCAGACCATAAAAGCACTTGTAAGTATATATGTAATAAATGTGTATTAATTGAAGATACAGGATACAGGTGAGTAGTCACCGTGGCTCAAGCGGTAGCGTCCGCGACTTTGAGGCGTCAGGTCGAGGGTTCGCGCCCCGTCACGGTCTTATGTTAGCAAAGGCATGCACTCAGGGTAACGATTTCATCTGCCAAAACAAGTTCTTCGCAAGAAGGCAACCGTCCTAGCCCTTGGTAGAAAAGGGAGTCCGTGACGTAAAACCGGAACTAATTGAAGATACCGGTGTAGATATCTATTATGAACTGGAGTGCCTGTGGCAAGGCCATTATGTAAAACTTATCAATGAAAACTAAACACGAAACGAAGGAGAAAACGTGTCTGTAATATCACTAAGAGGAATTTAAAAGGAAAATACAGCACTTTAAGAACCATCGATGATTGTCATGGGTCGTTTTCCTATATTAAACCTTAGGCAAGGACAACCTTAATGACCAAACTTTTCACATTTTTGACAAGAGATAAACACCGCAAAAATTCCTCTCCTTAAGTACAAAGAGAAGAAAAAATTTAAACGCAAAAGATTCTTGGACCAACTTTTTTCCGCCCATATTATACTTAAAAAAAAAAAAATAATAAAAATAATATATATATATATATATATATATATATATATATATATATATATATATATATATATATATATATATATATATATATATATATATATATATATATATATTATAAAGATTTTTCCATTTCATGTAAATATTTACATTTTTAGTTTTCCAAAACCAAGTTCCGTCTTTTTTTTTTCTTTTTTTTTTATGTAAGGCGCTACATTTTCATCCAATTTCAAGGATATCATATTGCCCTTTTATTTATGTAAATATGGATAGTCCACGATCATATATTATTCAAATTTAACAAATTAATCGCTTAAACACCATACACAGATGTAGCATTATTAAAGAAATACATCAAAGAGAATTAACTTTAACTACATTTAAAAGTCTAATTTATTGACAAATTTAACATCTGTCATCTCCTAACCAGAAGATTTGTTGAGTATACACAAAGATGAGGGATACATACAGTGGTTTACAATAATTTTTTTGTTCCGGTTTTACGTCATGGACTCCCTTTTCTACCAAGGGCTAGGACGGTTACCTTCTTGTGAGGACTTGTTTTGGCAGATGTAATCGTTTCCCTGAGTGCATGCCCTTGCTAACCTCAGACCGTGACGGGGCGCGAACCCTTGACCTGACGCCTCAGAGTCGTTGACGCTACCGCTTGAGCCACGGTGACTACAGTGGTTTCCTATCATTGACTTTTGATAAAGAATAATAGTATACAGGACGGTTCCGCTGCTCATTGAGAGAGAGAGAGAGAGAGAGAGAGAGAGAGAGAGAGAGAGAGAGAGAGAGAGAGAGAGAGAGAGAGAGAGAGAGAGAGAGAGAGAGAGAGAGAGAGAGAGAGAGAGAGAGAGAGAGAGAGAGAGAGAGAGAGAGAGAGAGAGAGAAAAAAAATTCTTTTTATAAGAAATTATATATATATATATATATATATATATATATATATATATATATATATATATTATATATATATATATATATATATATAACGAAAAATGAGTGTTGTGTAAATGAAAACATATTATTTATAATTTCTGGTACATTTTCTTTTTTTTTTAATTTGTGAGTAAAGATGAATTATAAATGCGTGAATAATACATTTTTTTTTTTCAAATTCAATGTGTAATTGCTCCATGAATAATGAAAATCTATGAATGTGTAAATGATAGCATGAATTCATTATTAGCAAAAAAAAAATTTTTTTTTTTTATTTGTCAGAATCAAATACTAAGGTACAGTGAATAATAACAAGGTCATATTTATTTAAATTACAGTTTTTGCTACTTTTTGAGCAGTGAAAAATTATATTATAGACAATGTGTGTGTGTGTGTGTGTGTGTATATATATATATATATATATATATATATATATATATATATATATATATATATATATATATATATATATATATATATATATATATATATATATATATATATATATATATATATATATATATATATATATATATATATATATATATATATATACAAAACTAGGTATAAAAAAACGAAAATAAATTATTTCTTTTGGATAGAATAGAAAATAGTCTATAATCATAGTGATAAACGACGAAAAACGGGGAAGATAAAAAAAAAAACGGGGAAGAATTAAAATGCCAAAAATAATAGTGTACGAATATAATTCTAAATAAAAAACAAAGCTACCGTCGGCCATACAAGTTCAGTATGACTGGCATTTTCTTGTAGACCAGAAAATTCATTAACAAACTTAAATAAATATGGTATAGATAGGTTGTAAAGGTTATTCTCTCTCTCTCTCTCTCTCTCTCTCTCTCTCTCTCTCTCTCTCTCTCTCTCTCTCTCTTCCATTATATTTGGATATTCTTGGATATTCGCTACACATGTCTTATTATCCCTTCACATTTGACAAGTCACAATACTCCCCATCTCTGTTTTTCTCTATGTTTTCTTCGTGCCCAGTCCCGCTGAGGGTAATAATATATATATTTTTTTTTTGGCTCGTCCTGGTGTCACAATTATATAAAAAAATATCTAAGTTCACTCAGGCATCATTTCTTTTAATACCAATTTTTTGCTCAATAAATTATGGAATACCTTTGTTTGTTATTTTATTTATCTATATATTATCAGTTTTATACAATATACACTATATGTTCCGGTTTTACGTCAGGGACTCCCTTTTTTACCTAGGGCTAGGACGGTTGCCTTCTTCCGAAGGACTTGTTTTGGCAGATGTAATCCTTAGCCTGAGTGCATGCCCTTGCTAACCTCAGACCGTGACGGGGCGCGAACCCTCGACCTGGCGCCTCAAAGTCGAGGACAGTACCTCTTGAGCCACGGTGACCATGCAATATAAACTCTATACTTAACCAAAATAAGGCAGCAGAGCTGATTTTAGGTCTTCATAATATAACAGAAATCTGAGCATTTCTGATACGAAAACAGAATAATGGTAAACAGAAATGTATTCTTGACAAAGTTATTAGTCCTAGATTAGGCTGAGACTAAAACTAAATCTTCCTCTATACTTTTCAGTGGATATTGATAAGCACAAAAATCATAAATAATATTTTTATTTTGATAATATTATCACAAAAATGGCAGTATATACATAAAAGTTCCTCACGAGATCTTTGCAACAAAAGAACGTCGACAAAGAAGTATCACATACAAGAAAAAAAAAAGCAAAGTCACATATCTATGAATAAATATTGCGGGTTTTTTAAGTGACTATGAACCTACAATGGATTACAAAAACAAATATATAATGCCTGAATAGATTTGGAAATGATTTTTGTGTCCAGTCGGTAAGCCCGAGGGAAGAGCCGGATGAAGGAGAATATCATAAAGGATTTGGCATTAATGCCGGAGAAATGCTCTCACTTTGGACGACGAATTTCTCACAGGTTCTTTGTTTATCATTTTCCATACCCATAACCTCCGCCATAGCCGCCTCCAAAGCCACCACCATGACCAATTCCGTGACCGCCTCCAAAACCACCACCATGACCAATTCCGTGACCGCCTCCAAACCCTCCATGACCTATTCCATGACCGCCTCCGAAACCTCCATAGCCTATTCCATGGCCGCCACCGAAACCACTTCCATAGCCTATTCCGTGACCACCTCCAAAGCCTATTCCGTGACCACCTCCAAAGCCACCTCCATAGCCAGTTCCATGACCGCCTCCGATACCTCCGTAACCTATTCCATGACCGCCTCCGATACCTCCTCCATACCCAATTCCATGACTGCCTCCAAAGCCTTCGTGGCCAATGCTATGACCACCTCCGTAACCACCTCCGTATCCGCCTCCATAGCCACCTCCGTAGCCGCCTCCATAGCCGTGACCGCCACCGTAACCACCCCCGTAAACTGGCACTGTTTGGATAATAGGGACTGACACAGCAGAGTGCCCAAAGCCTCCTCCAAAACCACCGTGTTTTCCGTGCTTCTTGAAACCTCCGGGTGCTGCTGAAGTAAATGCTACAAGAGCCAGGAGTATAGCTAGAATCTGAAAATATAAATGTATAATTAGTTAGTTCTCTATACATTCCATACTGAAATTCGTATGAAAATTTAATATTCTTATGGTATGTTTTGCTCGGTAAGATTATTGCTCAACGATGATCGTTTATGGCTCAACGATGATCGTCAAACGATTGTCTAGAGCACCCATTCTTTGTTTTTGAATGGGGCTGTTTTGCTTCGAACGTTTGCCGCGGCAGTCGTTCGAAGCAAATCAGCCCCATTCAAAAACACAGAATGAGTGCTCTAGACAATCGTTTGACGATCATAGTTGAGCCATGAACGATCATCGTTGAGCGATAATCTCACCGAGCAAAAAGTACCTTTAGTGATGTAAGTCGACTCGTTTTGTAGAAACTAGTGCTCTTTATGTAGATCTTAAAACAGAACACCAGAAGATTTTTTTTTTTTTTTTTTACAAAAATAATTAGTTTCAGTGAATATGGTATATTGCTCATAAAATTTCTGATTCGGAGATATGTAGTTCTAGTACTTACAAACTTCATGTTGTATGAAAAGAGGATCTTGCTGGAATGATGATATTTTCTTCCGATGCAGCCCTATATATACAGGAAATGGCATAGGTGTTATTGGAGAAGTAATTAATCGAAATTTTGGATGACACATTCTCTAGAGGTCACAGAGAGTTTTCTAACGAAAATCAGGAAGTCAAATGACCAAAATATCTCAAGCAATCACTTGATGAAAGACTTGCTGCCACTTTTCGTTTTCTTTATGGTTTTAATAGATGAAAATAACTTAAATCGACACTTCGGTGAGGTCATTCCGATGTAATGGGGGGTTTACACGGTCAAAACGGTTCGTCGAACACGGTTCGACAGACAAGTGTATTGAAGTGATGTTCGAACGTGAGAACGGGGTATTTGGTTGTCGAACACGTTCGACAAACGTGTTCGACAACCAAATACCCCGTTCACACGTTCCAACATCACTTCGAACACTTGTCTGTCGAACGCGGTTCGACAGACAAGTGTTTGAAGTGATGTTTGAACGTGTGAACGGGGAATTTGGTTGTCGAACACATTCGACAAACGTGTTCGACAACCAAATACTCCGTTCACACGTTCCAACATCACTTCGAACACTTGTCTGTCGAACCGCGTTCGACGAACCGTTTGACCGTGTAAACCCCCCTTAAGATTCCGGAAAAAAGAAGCAAAAAGCAGGAAATTAGTTCGTTTTATGATAATGAGTCGTCTAGAATCTGAGACTTAATGATGGAGACACGAACCAGTCTAAATTAAGTCAAGGCTAAAAATATATTTAAAAAAAAAAATAGTTTTTAATTCCAGTTCAAAGGCGGAAGAACTTGAATCCGAAAATAAGACATTTATTCGCAAGCACAAATTGTGCTTAAAATGTAGGTATGTACCTAATATCCACAAGCATTAAAGAATTATGGAAAAATTTTGTCATAATCATGAACTTGGTCTGAAAAAGGAAATAAATGCTCTCTAGACATCTCTCAGTTAAAACAGAAAAACTAATATATATGTATATATATATATATATATATATATATATATATATATATATATATATATATATATATATATATATATATATATATATATATATATATATATATATATATATGTATGTATGTATGTATGTATGTATGTATGTATCCGTGCGCAATTGTAAGTGGCTGGTTAAAGAACAGTGGGAAAGTGCGCGCAAGTACTGTTTGCCCTATGATACGCAAATTTTCATGTTGCAGTAGAGCAGTTGGTAAGATGCTTTTGCATGAAAAAGTGACAAATGGCGCAGGTTTTATTTCTCTGATTTTCAACATGTTTCTCGTGTGTGTGTGTTTGTGTGTGTGTGTGTGTGTGTGTGTGTGTGTGTGTGTGTGTGTGTGTGTGTGTGTGTGTGCGTGTGTGTATATATTATATATATATATATATATATATATATATATATATATATATTATATATATATATATATATATGTATGTATGTATGTATGTATGTAAGTATGTATGAATATATGTATGTATGTATGTATGTATGTGTGTGTGTACAAATAAAATAAAAACGCGCGCGCGCACACACACACACTGATGTTCCTGACTCCATATTTAATCTACATCACAAAAGTCAATCCTAGATCGTTCACCAGTTAAAATGGATGGGTGAGAAACTTCTCAGAATTTCATTCCATATGGAATTTTCATTAAGTACTTCACTATTGTACTCCTCATTCACGTTTTCTTCTTCTTCTTCTTCTTCTTCTTCTTCTTCTTCTTCTTCTTCTTCTTCTTCTTCCTCTTCTTCTTCTTCTTTTTAAGTCAATATATTATATCTTAAAATATAATGCAGATATCTGAACATGGCTCGATGCCCTTTGCAATACTACAGTTGAAGGGTCATGTGGACTTAAATAAGACTGTCCAGAACACTTCGATGTTAAGTCTTCCTCCAGTTACGGTTCTCTGACTATGCCTACATCAACACCGAATATTTTTTCATATTCGTTACACATGTCTTATTATCCCTTCACATCTGACAAGTCACCATACACTCCCCATCTCTGTTTCTCTCTGTGTTTTCTTCGTGCCCAGGCCCGATGAGGGTAGATTTTTTTTTCTGGACCCGTCCTGGTGTCGCAATAAAAAAAAAATACCTTTACAAAGACTCAAATATTCTTCATCATATTCTCCTGTACCTTTTCAGCCCTTTACAGATAAGGCCAACTGAGGAATATTTCTGAAAACAAGGAGAAGATAACTTCCTATAGAAATTCACAGATGTTTTGTAGAAATTATTAATATTCTCATTATCTGTACTACATAATTCCTTCCCTCTGTCATTATACTTTGTATTCTCATCATTTTAGGTCTTCTTTACTTGGACTCTTCTTTCAGTCTGTCTTCTTATCGTTTATCATTATAATATTTCTACCTTGTCCTTTAACTGCTACTTTTCATATTTATTTGGGTGCCCAGGCCCGATAAGGACAATTTTATTAGCCCGCCCCGGATTAGTATATAAAAACGTAGATATAACAGTTTACAGTTATCTTTTTCAAATGACAAGATGCGGGAAGGCCACTTCTGCCCTCCTTAGCGAGGTTACATAACAAACGGTATGCGGAGTTGGAATTGATTACCACAAGAGGGACGCCACTATCTGTTACTTCTTGACACCCAAAGTGGTTCTGGCTAAGCGAGAACCAGCTGTGCGAATCACCTTGGAAAGTAGAATTCGGAACCTCTTGGGTATAAGATAGGCGCTATATCCACAGAGCCCTCCACTTCCCTAAGAACAACTTGTTTTGGTTCCGTTTGGTTCCAGTTTTACGTCACGGACTCCCTTTACTACCAAGGGCTAGGACGATTGCCTTCTTGCAAAGGACTTGTTTTTGGCAGATGTAATCGTTACCCTGAGTGCATGCCCTTGCTAACCTCAGACCGTGACGGGGCGCTTTATATTTCACAATCAGTCGACATTCGATTTAGGGTGGATAAAGACAGGTTGGAGCCGGGGTAAGAAGGCTTAATATCCCGCAGCAAAATCAAACACGTGTAAATTAGGCTGCGTGCTATACCACTGATATACTGCGGCTCCACAGCATGCTATCAACTTAATGTTGTTCCGGTTTTACGTCACGGACTCCCTTTTCTACCAAGGGCTAGGACAGTTGCCTTCTTGCAAAGGACTTGTTTTGGCTGATGGATGTAATCGTTATCATGAGTGCATGCCCTTGCTAACCTCAGACCATGACGGGGCGCGAACCCTCGAGCTGACGTCTCAAAGTTGCGGACGCTACCGCTTGAGCCATGGTGACATGATATCAACTGAATGTAATTTATATGATAAACCCCTTTAGTATTCTTTGATATGTCAGGGGGCTAGGAGCAAAAACTTCCGCAGCATTTCCTGGTTGTCATAATGAGAGACTATAGAAGATAAGGTAGAAAGGTAATGACAATCCCTCCCTTTTTTTACTGTTTTCTTCTCACAAAATATCTGATGGAAAAGGCGAGAATTAGAAGGCTAAAATGAAATCTATGGAATACAATAGCATCTTTTTTAAAAAGAATTATATATATATATATATATATATATATATATATATATATATATATATATATATATATATATATATATATATATATTATATATACACTTCCTGAGGGAGGAGGGTAGAAGACTTTCTCTATTTTCCCCTGCGTGTCGCAAAAGTCGACTAAATGAGCGGTGCAAGAGGACTGAGAATCCCCTCCTCTGTAGTTTTTCTCAAATATCCAAGGTATTTTGCCTTGACTCAGCCACCCCTTTATAAAGGGTAATATGGTTCTCATATATATATATATATATATATATATATATATATATATATATATATATATATATATATATACACACACACACACACACACACATATATATATATATATATATATATATATATATATATATATATATATATATATATATATATATAGATAGATAGATAGATAGATAGATAGATAGATAGATAGATAGATAGATAGATAGATAGATAGATAGACAGAGAGATAGATAGATAGAGAGAGAGAGAGAGAGAGAGAGAGAGAGATGTAGGTAAAACTGTAGAGTAAAAATAATTAAATATTGTAATAATTATTTTTAATAAATAATATGCCATGTGACTCACAGTATATACACTGACTATAATTGCATTTTTTGTTGCTTTGATGTAATACTGTTCCGATTATTCCCTTGCAAAAATATGAGAATGATATATTGGTGTTCATTAGTGATATATATATATATATATATATATATATATATATATATATATATATATATATATATATATATATATATATATATATATAACCTATTCCAAGAATAAAAAAAAATATATTGTCAAAATGATATATTCTTCGGCATAAATATTATTTTGCGTAGGTGCGTACAAATGTGCGCTTTCCCGTATTGTGTACGAAAACTTTTTACTTGCTCTTGTATATGAAGTTGAGTGAAATTCAGAAATGAAAAGAATAAAGCCATGAGATTTCATTTGAGCATTACAATACTTTTCTCATAATATTTGCAACTCACCACGTGACGTATAATGAGGATTTGATTATTCGACAAAATAAAAATTCTATCATGGCTACTGACTAGTAGAAATCAACATGAACTTTCGAAAAACACGCGAGACTTTTTGAGTTACTTTCCATAACCGTCATAACCACCACCGTAGCCGCCTCCGTAGCCTCCTCCGTGACCGCCTCCGTAGCCTCCTCCGTATCCGCCTCCATAGCCCCCTCCATGTCCGCCTCCGTATCCACCTCCATGTCCGCCTCCGTATCCACCACCAAAGCCTTTAATAATTACAGGGTGATGGTGAATGTGCACAGGTTGGGGCTGATGGTGGTAAGAAGGTTGGTGATAGACTGGCTGGTAGACGGGGATGACATGAATGGCATGACCCCCATAGCCTCTTCCTCCTCCTCCTCCTTTCTTTCCAGGGGCAGCGGTGACAATGGCCACCAAGAGGAAGATGAGAGTTATGGTTACCTGATGGCAGAGACAATTACATATATAAAACCGTTGGTATATCAAATCATTTCTACTTATCTGTTTATCTATTAAATTCCTGCAAGCTCCTACCCTATTGTTAAGCAAAAACTTTGAAATCTATATTTATAAGCTTTTTTTCTTTTGAAAGTCACTGATAATTAAGACCTACTGTCCAGAAAAAAAAGTATCCTACCTGTATTAGACACACTAGCAAACAATTTCTAGAATTTTTATGCACCTATAGAAGCATTGTCACAATCAACGACTACAGCTAATGAAACAGGCAGATAAGGCTGGTTGGAAAATTGTTATAAAATATTAGTAATAAACCCATTTGACTATACACATAACGCAAGACCGGCTATGTCCCTTACTTCAGAGAGCTAATGGAAAACACCAGCGACCAAAATTGAATTTACCCAAGACCGATTATGTCCCTTAATTCAGAGACCTAATGGAAAGCACCAGTGAGATCAATGGGAAATTAACCCCATATAACACCCATTACCTATACAACAGATCCTATCTTCACTGCTTCTGAGAACTTGTGATGCAGATCTGAAACTGCCAATAACTTCTCATTTCAATTACTGAGAAACCTAAAATTTTATTCTTCAACAGGTAACAGCTACTCAAAAGGTAAACTGGACTTGCTAAAGAACTTCTCAATAAAATTGACATCTATTCCAAATTTATTGTAATGGTGTCATAAGTAAACTTGGTAGTAAGTCCTTTTGGGAATAGGACCAAAGAGGTAAGACGTAGCTATATGGCCACTAAAACTGAGAATTCCTTGCATATAAATAAGAAAATATTAAAGAAAATATGAAACTTAAAAAAAAAGATCACCAACTATCTGTCTCAAGATCAAAATGGCAAATCAGTCCATCACTGCATTACTTACAGACTTCATTTCTCGTAATACTATCTGAAGCGAAGATTTTGCTATATCTGACATCTGAGGCTGAAATTCAAGTATTTATATATCCAGTAAGACCCGATAGTGCCTCCGATTCAGTACCTGGTCGTGCTTGGTGCAGTGACACAGCGCAAGCTCGATAAGAGGTCAATTGCCACGTTTCGTAACATTTTGTTGTTTTTTCTGGTGCGAATTACGTAAAAACAAGGTTTTTGCACACCCTCGAAGTGTGTGCGAGAGGTCAAGTCTTTGATTTATTTGAAAAAATATATATATATATAAATGTGCGAATGACGTCGGGGTAATTGAGCGATTATTTCAGCGTCTAATTTGTGTAGCTCTGAAGAATGGTCAAATGAAACCCGATTTATTTACCTCGTCACTCTGTATTAAACAAGGTCGAGAGAAATAAAGCGATAATATGATAGCAACAGCTACTGATTATGTCAGCCAAAAGAAGTGTGACATGGAAAAGTCACTCCCAAAATGGATAGATGAAAAAATACAAAAAATTCTGTCATGTTATTGTGATGATAATAAAGAAAAAATGTAATATTCAATTCCCAAATAATAACATATTTAGATTACTTCACTTAGTATGAATGTGTGTGTGTGTATGTATGTATGTATGTATGTATGTATGCATGTATGTATGCATGCATGCATGTGTGTGTGTGTGTGTGTGTGTGTGTGTGTGTGTGTGTGTGTGTGTGTGTGTGTGTGTATGTATGTATGTATGTATGTGTGTGTGTGTGTGTGTGTGTGTGTGTGTGTGTGTGTGTGTGTGTGTGTGTGTGTGTGTGTGATAACAAAATAACATTGTCATATGCAGGAATACGAAACACATTTATACCACTGGCCGAGAGTCAACCCTATAACACACCTAATAATCGACCAGTGTAAATACATACAGAGCAATGATTTTAATAACATACGAAAACGAGCCAAGTGTGAGGTTGGAAACTGGGAGTAAAACGAAGAGTATGTAAGTTCATTCCATAACTCCAGCAGATAGCTGAGAGGATTCTTTCATCCCTTACATCTTCGGTAGTAAAGTTGGCAGCATTTTTTGCGAGCGAGAGCATACACACACACACACACACACACACACACACACACACACACACACACACACACACACACACACACGCAAATAAAAGTAAAAGGTCTTAATTTTTTTTCCCCGAGGTAAGGGATTACCTCGCAGAGGCCCTTTATGATGATCGTAATTCGTTAATACCAAGGCGATTTAGGGACCTGTATACATACCTTTGGGCCACCCTATGGATGTGTGTGTACATACATACATACATACAAACATACATACATACATATATATACATACATACATACATACATACATACATACATATATATCATATCATATCATATATGCAAAGGACTTTTCATATCATTTAAAGATATTATGTATCTTAGGTTGTCAATAAATCAAAAGGTTAGACACAGACAGAGATTAGACAGAGGAATGAATAAATACATAGATAATTAGTTAAATACATGCGGACAGGTAGATAGATAGATAGACAGGGAAAGTACTGAAAATCTTTACAAATATTCATGACAGATCATAAAAATTATTTGTTTTGTGACCCAGTCATTATTCAGGCAATCCTGACGCACGAACAATTTTTGTCTCTTGTTTAATACCTCTCTGCAAAAAATCTCACAAAGCTTGAGCAATACTACTACTGCTGCTATTACTATTACTCTGCTACTCCTACTACATCTACTACTACTACCACTACTACTACTACTACCACTAATAATAATAATAATAATAATAATAATAATAATAATAATAATAATAAATAATAATAATAATAATAATAATAATAATAATGATAATAATAATAATGATAATAATAAAAAAATAAAAATAATAATAATAATAATAATAATAATAATAATAATAATAATAATGATAATAATAATAATAATAAAAACAAGTCATATCATATATGGATTCAAGTCTCTTATCACAAGCAACACGATACAAAAATTGTGTAAAAACTTTAAAAATCATCGTTTGACAGATCACAGATACAAAATAAAATATCAAAACACTTCTTCTTCTTCTTCTTCTTCGTCTACATTTTTTCCCACTTTTATGTGGGGTCGGTGTTTCTGGCCAAAAAAAATAAAAAGATATAAATATATAAAAAAAACAATGATGTTAATTTCATCCCCGAAAAGTATGAGTTTTCAACAAAACTATACGTGAAAAAGAGTAAATATCCTTCTCATTTAATTCATATTAGTAAATTAAATTATGGGGGAAAAAGTGGTAAAGTTTGTTGTGCTATTTCAAGGGAACTAATCTAACTATACCCAGTTTCCTTAGGTGAAGGAAAACCTCGATGAATGTTGCACTATAGGGAAAATATTTGAGAAGTTTTCACCTCCAGCGGTAGTGCTGGTTTTTCGAGGTTCATGATTTAATGCCTTCTTCTTGGACAGGTTTTTGCGATAGATCAGCTAGTGTGTTCACATTTTATGAATAACTATAAAAAAATTGACAAAATAGCAAAAACAAATAATATATTTCTAACTTTCTTTAGTTAAACATGCTTAAATTTATTAGATTTTATCTCTCTCTCTCTCTCTCTCTCTCTCTCTCTCTCTCTCTCTCTCTCTCTCTCTCTCTCTCTCTCTCTCTCTCTCTCTCTCTCTCTCTCTCTCTCTCTCACAGCCTACATACTGCCGCCGATATCACAAAACGTTGAGAACATCTAATATACAGATTTATCCAGATTTTCCAGCAATCACAGATTCAATTTCATTTTTCACTGTATTCCAATAACCAACTCACACGACCTCAGCCCTGGTGCAATATTGTACTGCGGTTATGAAGACAAATCACATATATCAATCAAATTGATTCAGTGTCACTAGCAAATTTCCTTGATAAAGGTACGTTTTGCTCGGTGCGATTATCGCTCAACGATGATCGTTCATGGTTCAACGATGATCGTCAAGCGATTGTCTAGAGCACTAATTCTTTTGTTTTTGAATGAGGGCTGTTTTGCTTCGAGAGATAACCCCATTTAAAAACAAAGAATTAGTGCTCTAGACAATCGTTTGATGATCATCGTTGAGCCATGAACGATCAGCGTTGAGCGATAATCGCACCGAACAATATGTACCTTAACCGAATCACACTAACTCAGAGGCTTGATCATTACAGTCGAATAAATGCGACTGAGGGAAGGCTACATCTCTCCATAGGCACTGAAAAAAAATTGATGAAACAATTGAAAACAAAATATTACATACCTTTGCGCCCTTTATCGATAACTTAAGATATATTAAAGATATCCAGAGAGTAAAGAGTGGATGAATGATTTAATGTCTATTTAAGCTTAAAATAGCATTATTCTGCAGCATGTTTTAGTGTACTAACTATATGCAACTATTTATCTCAAAATGAAGCTACTGTTAACGTAATTTTAAGTTAATGAATCACTAACAATAATTGACTGCCAATAGTGTGGCACTGTCTGATTGATATATTAGGTATGCCATCATTAAATGACCTTGAAAAATAAGCAATTTTTTTACCATTCATTAATATACAGAGAATCTCAAAATCTTAGAAAACATGTATGAAATTGTCTCTCTTCCATACAGAAAAAAAATTATTGCATTTTCTTAATATACACCTCAAAAAATAGTAATAATATTAATTACTCACTCTAAATTCTGAAAATAAGATTCAAATCCACTTTCTGATATCTGGATATCTTTCAACACCTTTATTTACAGAACCAAAAAGTACTACATATAAAATACATATACTCTGTTCATACATAAAAATATACAGACACAATAACAATACATAATGATATACATATAATATAAAAACAAGTAGTACGAGTTATTTTGAATTAAAATTGCATGCTCGTACCCCCAAATAGCGCATACGAGTATAAAATCATGTACAAAACACGTTCTCTTTCAGAAACTCGAGTTTCTAACGCCATTTTGAATTTCGCGATACCTAAAAATAATTAAAGAATATTGTACTAAGCTTAATAATATATATATATATATATATATATATATATATATATATATATATATATATATATATATATATATATATATATATATATATATATATTACGCTTTTCGGTTCTGTAATAAGGTGTGCATTTGTACTCACTTTGCGTGACGCGTCTCGAAATCTGACAGAAAATACCAAATATAAAACTATATGATGACATCATAAATAAAAACTCAAACATGAAATTCACAGCAATGTCCTTCCATATTTTTTCTCTTCAAACTTGACAAAAAAACTTATACGAAATTAAACTTAATTAAATAGAATTTCCAGTTTCCTGATTATGCACACAGCATCTTAAGAACACAAAAGCTATTAAATCGAAGATATGACATCGGTAAAATCAAAATACAATTGTTCAATTAATAAGAGAGTAACTGTCCACCCAGCGGGACACACGTGGAAACAGTTCTCTGAAACTTCGCTTGTTTCCTCGCTTGACCCTCCTCACCCTTGACCTTTTCCTCACCCATGACCTTTTCTCTGTCCAAAAATTTATTTTTATATCTTTTTCCTCTCGTGAAGTTTTCCATTTTCCCTTAAAGAGAAAACACTTTTGTCAACTCCTTTTTCTTAAGACAAGAGAGGATCTGACAGGAGCGCTTGTTTTTAACTGCATTCTCAGTGCATTCTCTATGCATGAAAGCATATAAAATGCATTGCATTCTCGTTGGAACATCAGAAAGCAAAAGGGAAAAAAACATATTGAAATCATTAAAATGTATGTTTTTCTTCACGAATCTGTGAGTTATAATACTGATGATTCTTAAACTTCTTTGATTTATTTTTTCTCTTAAGTAGAAATCTCATTTTCTAGCACAACTTGTAGACAATATAGAAGACGCATTTTAGAATAAAAAAATATTATCATTGTTGTTGTCGTTGTTTTTTGCCATTATAATAATAATTATTATTATTATTATTATTATTATTATTATTATTATTTCTACTTGGAGCTAGGACGGTTGCCTTCTTACGAAGGACTTGTTTTGGCAGTAGTAATCATTACCCTGAGTGCATGCCCTTGCTAACCTCAGGCCGTGGCGGAGTGCGAACCCTCGACCTGCCGCCTCAGAGTCGCGGACACTACCGCTTTGCCACGGTGACTATATTATTATTATTATTATTATTATTATTATTATCATCATCATCATTATTATTATTATTATCATTATCATATCTCATTTAGGTAATACCAGTTAATATTGCCAGGTAAGCATCTTCGGATCAATCCCAGAAAAGACACTAGTCATTTTTAGGTGCTCAATATGGGATTGAGGCAAATGACAGGTTAAGATAAAGCAAAGCTATTCTAACTAGGTAATCTTAACTTTGCTTAGCTTAACTTAGGTCAGCTTAGGTTAGGCTACGTTAACCTAACTAATGCCTCAATCCCATATTAAGCACCTAAAAATGACAACCAGTGATTATTCTAGGATGAATATTTTACATCTTGGTGCAAATTCTGCTCATGAGAAAAAGTTGTACCCAAATAATGTCACTCAGGATTGGCAGAGCGGAGAGCAAAATAGAAATTAAAACTATTAAACGGAAATTGTAATTATATGAAATTAATTAAGGTTCACTCCCAGAATAGGTACCTAATACATCCCAATCCCAGGATAGACACCTTATGTACCTCAATCCCAGATGAAACACCTGTGTTCAAAATTTATTTTTCAGTTACGTTGAATTAGGTTAACCTTGCCTTACCTAACCTAATTTGAGTTTAAAAAAATTAGTTATAATTTGCGTTCATTCTAATTTTTTAATTTGGAAGCAGCATAATGGATCACTCCCTGATTAAATACCTAAATATGACAGCAGGTACCTTTTCTGGGATTGATCCAGAATCTATACTAATTGTCATTGTTTGTTAGTTTGTTTCGGTTTTACGTCACGAACTCCCTTTTCTACTAAGGGCTAGGACGGTTGCCTTCTTGCGAAGGATTTGTTTTATTCTATCCAAAGTTGTCAAGGCTTACAAACCAAGAAGCTGGATCCTTGCCTTGTGGAAATAAGTATTGACTTGGCTCAAAGCTTTACAGCCACATACCTTTTCTAACACCAACGCTATCACAGATTTTGTACTTGGGACGAGCATTCAGTTGAGCACTTTATGGAAAGAAAACATCAAAATACACACACATACAACACACATACATACATACATACTATATATATATATATATATATATATATATATATATATATATATATATATATATATATATATATATATATATATATATGTACATATATATATACATACATATATATATATATATATATATATATATATATATATATATATATATATATATATATATATATATATATATATATATATATATATATGTACATATATATATATATATACATACATATATATATATATATATATATATATATATATATATATATATATATATATATATATATATATATATATACATATATACATATATACATACATACATACATACATACATACATACATACATATCATATGCAAAGAACTTTTCATATTTAAAGATATTGTGTCTTAGATTGTAAATAAATCAAAATAGATAAAAAATCGGAGATTCAAATTTTATTAGCTAATACAGTGGATGGACAAATATGAAAAAATATTATTTACATATTCTACCTTTACTTTATTTCATACCTCGAAATGTACATATTTTGACAGCGCAGGCGCAGCCTTTCTCAACTTTTTTTTTTTATCACGAAAGAAGCAGCAAATTAATTCTTTTGTCTCAAAAAAAAAAACCTTCATATATATATATATATATATATATATATATATATATATATATATATATATATATATATATATATATATATATGTATGTATATATATGTATGTTTGTATGTATATATATGTATGTATATATATATATATATATATATATATATATATATATATATATATATATATATATATATATATATACATATATATATAAATATATATATATAAATATATATATATATATATATATATATTATATATATATATATATATATATATATATATATATATATATATATATATATACACTGGGAAGCAAGAAATTTATAAGAAATTTGGTTGAGAGAAGCTGAGCTGATAAAACACATGAATTTAACTTATATATATATATATATATATATATATATATATATATATATATATATATATATATATATATATATATATATATATATATATATTTATATATATATACTCTCTAATTCGATATATTATACAGTTGTTAACAGATACACAGTGACTAAATATTGGTAAGAATATCCACGTATTTCGTGGCAAACTTATCCTGTGACTTGTACGCGCTCAAAGCATGAACTAAAAAGTTTCTTTTCTCTCATTTTCAGCAAAAATTAACTTAAGAGAATCTTAGGTTTTCAAAGGCTAAGCAAAACACGGTTGAACTAATTTTGCATATTCCAAAATGGAATGAAAATGAGAGAAAAAAAAGGGTTTGTCAGCAATTATTTCCCATAGGAACCATATCCACCGCCAATTCCTCCAAAACTGCCACCTCCGAAACCAGCTCCATGCCCACCTCCGAAACCAGCTCCATGCCCACCTCCAAAACCAGCTCCATGCCCACCTCCAAAACCAGCTCCATGCCCACTTCCGAAACCAGCTCCATGTCCACCTCCGTAGCCATGACTAACAGCTGGAGCAGCGTGGACAACAGGTATGGCCTGTTGAACCACGTGTACGGGCTGCTGAACCACGTGTACGGGCTGGTGAACCACGCGAACGGGTGTGTGAACCACAGGTACTTTTTTGACCACGTGGACGGGTCGTGGCACAACGTGGACGGGCCGATGAACAATAACAGGCTGGTGATACACTGGCTGGGCGACTACGGGAACAGCATGGCCGGAATATCCTCCACCACGATGACCTCCGAATTTCTTGCCAGGATATGCCGTAGACACAGCCACCAAGAGCAGAGGGATGATGACTAAGCTTACCTGAAGCATTAAGTTTATTAAAGTATTGGAATATTTCTCTCTCTCTCTCTCTCTCTCTCTCTCTCTCTCTCTCTCTCTCTCTCTCTCTCTCTCTCTCTTCTCTCTCTCTCTCTCTCTCTCTCTTCTCTCTCTCTCTCTCTCTCTCTCTCTCTCTCTCTCTCTCACTCACTCACTCACTCACTCACTCACTCACTCACTCACTCACTCACTCACTCACCCACTCACTCACTCTCTCTCTCTCTCTCTCTCTCTCTCTCTCTCTCTCTCTCTCTCTCTCTCTCTCTCTCTCTCTCTCTCTCTATTTCATATGAGCATTTACAGATCAGCATTTTTTTAAATATCAAAATCATGAGAACATTTTGACTGTACTAAGTGCGAAGAAAAATATTTTCAAAAAAAAAAATACTTAAATGTTAAAAATGTTGAAAGACTTTTATTTTCCCACGATAAAATGGAAACAAGAATAAAATTTTGATTTTAGAAAAAAAATGGTATAAAAAGTGACAAAATCTAATTATAAAATTATTATTATTTTTTTAAATCAGATGCAAGTAAAAAAAAAGGTTATAATCTTTAAATGGCTCGTACAGGTTCTCTGCGCCAGTTTAGAAATAAGAAGGAGAGGGTTTCAGCATCCCAAATGAAGTAATGTAACCTTAGTCAACTCAGCAGATTCAGTGAGTACAGCATTAGACGCAGGCACTCCAGGCATATAAATGTTTTTTCTACTTTTTTTTTGTTCCGGTTTTACGTCACGGGCTCCCTTTCCTACCAAGGGCTAGGACGGTTGCCATCTTGCGAAGGACTTGTTTTGGCAGATGTAATCGTTACCATGAGTGCATGCCCTTGCTAACCTCAGACCGTGACGGGGCGCGAACCCTCGACCTGACGCCTCAAAGTCGCGGACGCTACCGCTTGAGACACGGTGACTACTAATCATTATTATTATTTTTTTTTTTACTATATCTTATATATTTGACTATTTATATCAACAACAGATTACTACTATAATTCAATTCACTCTATCTTACATGAATTAATTGCAGTTAAGAGAACACTTTTATACTTATCAAACACATATTTGTTGTATGTAAACAGTGGGCCATTAAGTATATTAAAGCAAGTACTGATATAACTCTATGTTACCAGAAAATGTCAGAGTATTATGTTATGGATCCGAGGGGAAAAAATTTTAACATATTTTGTATGGCACTCAAAGATTTTTTATACTTAGGAAAGTTTCCATACAGAACAATAACTTTATGATATTAAAATATGTTATATAAATATGATAATGGAAGAAAGGAATATATATATATAATATATATATATATATATATATATATATATATATATATATATATATATATATATATATATATATATATATATATAATATATATATATAATATATATGCTTTCATATACTATTGTCTCCATATTACGCAAAGAAAATAAAACACTTTTTCGCAAAAAAACAATATTATTCGCATATTATAACTATCACTCCAATTTACAGTTTCTTTCCCTCTTTCTCAATGCACAAATAAATTCAATCAGTGTACAACAAATTTAACAATTTCCACAGTCAATTTTAATATACTGACAGTATTTGATTCAGCTGAAATCTCACTAAAATATAAAAACACTGCAGTATTCTACTTACACACTTCATGGCGATACTCAGTCTAGTACTGTGAAACTGCTGACCTAGGAAGCTGAAATTTCAGTCTATATATACATTAGCTACTAGGGCACTAGTGCCAGAGAGTGCCACGGTGCCATTAAGGGTTATTATAAGGTAAAATACAATGAGAGGTCAACTTTATCAGCAATCAATCATAGACTTCTAAACTTGAATTATTGGGTAATATGTCATACATGTTTTCTCTCTCTCTCTCTCTCTCTCTCTCTCTCTCTCTCTCTCTCTCTCTCTCTCTCTCTCTCTCTCTCTCTCTCAGCAGACAAACATAGAACTGATCTAACGGATTGGCGAGAAAAAAAATCTTATGTAATTATCTCAAAGTATCAAATGTTAATTAAAAAAGAACAATAGTACTTTTGGGGGAGAGCTCTACATAGGCAATCCTTCACTGAGAACAAACAATGGCAGTTTTAGGGGAGCACCTCATACAGGCACTCCTTCGCCTTCAGGAAAAAATACTCATCTTTTCTTCCTCCTCCGTTCCTGCTTTTCCTCTTTATACCTCTATAATCAATCTCTTGATACATCTTTATTCCTCTCTCTCTCTCTCTCTCTCTCTCTCTCTCTCTCTCTCTCTCTCTCTCTCTCTCTCTCTCTCTCTCTCTCTCTCTCTCTCTCTCATTTCATGGACTGACATTAAAACATAGTAATTTTAACAATGTAATGAGGTATTTCCATCACCTGATCAAGGCCAGTGACATATATCATTATCATTTCAGTCGTGACCTGACCGATACCTCTGGATAAAAAGAACAACGTATCAATTTGTCTCTTAGTCTGTCAATATGTGTGTGTGTGTGTGTGTGTGTGTGTGTGTGTGTGTGTGTGTGTATGTGTGTATGTGTGTGTGCGTGTGTGTGTATATATATATATGTGTGTGTGTGTATAGATACTTTATATAAAAAAAAATTGTGTTTCCTGTTGTAAGCACAATAGTGCATTTTATTCAATATATCAATGAATACTCAAGTATGTATATAAAGATGTGCTATAACAAATGCATAATTATACATACAAATGCATAATTATACATATAAAAATGTGCAGTACTCAAATGCCGCCTTTAGCAATAGGAAGGGACTCCAGCTAAAGTTCCACAGCTCCAACCTGTCTGTGTCCAGCGCCATTTGCATAGGGACTCACTGTGAAACATACATACATACATAGACATAAGCCTCATTCCCCCTTGTAAGGGGGTGGCCGAGCCAAGAAACGCGCATTCACCACGATCCACATACACACCTCAACCACTCCTCTCAGCTCTTTGGGGATAGAGGTTGCCACGTCTCCCCCCCTTCCACCCTGCTGGGGTCACCCACAAGGTAGGTGGGCAAGGGTATTCTACAATTAGGCCCGACAGCCGCAGCTGGTTTACCCCCAAAGCTTCATCAAATCGATATGTGAAATATAAAAACGATAAAAAAAAGTAATTCTTGGTAAACCAAGCATTCATATTTTCAAGAGAATTAAGTTACGCATGAACCTAAATGTATGTGTCATGCTTACCTCAGAACGACACAAATAGCCTCTCACCCAAACATGAATGAAAACACTTAAGCAATATCACTGAGAGAAAATATCACACAGAAATAGAAATTTAATACTCGTATTTAAGCTGTAGAGCCTTGACCGCTATTTATATGCATAATATCCAATGCCAATGCACTTCTAGTGTTGCAAAATTACATGCCGATTAATTTCTCACTCTCTCTCTCTCTCTCTCTCTCCTCTCTCTCTCTCTCTCTCTCTCTCTCTCTCTCTCTCTCTCTTTGCATTCACAACTGCAGTCACTGTGCTGCATCTCTCTCTCTCTCTCTCTCTCTCTCTCTCTCTCTCTCTCTCTCTCTCTCTCTCTCTCTCTCTCTATCTCTCTCTCTCTCTCTCTTTGCATTCACAACAACTGCAGTTACTGTGCTGCATCTCCAACGTGAAGCTAGGGGGAGTTGGCCTCCCATTCCATTCGATAAGTGATTAAGCGTTACCAGACGAAGTTGAGCAATATCATTTTCCACTTTATAGTATGCCATGGTCCTAAAAGTGCACAAGTGCCAACTACTGCCTCTTATCCACTTATAACTCTTAAGGGGGGTTTACACGGTCAAACGGTCCGTCGAACGCGGCTCGATAGACAAGTGTTTGAAGTGATGTTCGAACGTGTGAACGGGGTATTTGGTTGTCGAACACGTTCCGTGTTCGACAAGCAAATACCCCGTTCACACGTTCGAGCATCACTCCAAACACTTGTCTGTCGAGCCGCGTTCGACGAACCGTTTGACCGTGTAAACCCCCCTTAAAGGTTAAAGAAGTACAACAGTAGACAAAAAGGGCCATATATACAGGTGAGACTCATTTATGCACCACAACAGGTGTTGCATGTACATAAATAGACCGTGGCCAGTTATAGAGTCGCAGGTAAAAAGAGTCACAGAAAAGAATTCAAAGGTTATGTTAGGGTAGGTTAGGTCAGTTAAAGTTAGGTTAGCTTAAGTTAGGCTAGGTTCGGTTAGGTAAGGTTATATTTTTCCTGTGACTTTTTTCTATGACTTTTTACCTGAATGCAAGTAGACGACTGTGCTACAATTGTCCTCCGTCCACACCAACACAAGCCAAAACAGGCTCGATAACCCCACCCCCCGAACTGATGAGCAAAGAATATATTTTCCATATCACTATTTAGAAGTATGTAATGCCACTTTGGGATTAACTATAATAGTAATTCTAAAAGAGAACCTCATGCAGGTACTCCTCTATCTGTTTAGTGAGAACCTTCAACAACTGTGCAGAAGAAACTGAGTTATTTTTATTTTTTCACGTG
>JAXCGZ010017524.1:55000-58242 GCA_037179515.1 Halocaridina rubra | reverse complement strand
ACGAGTGAGGTTGGGGAATCTGTAATATGAACATAGTGGCATTCAGTTAGAATGCGTTCATTCCTAAGTATAGCAGATATAAGCTATAAGGTTGGGTTCCTTTTAACCTTCTGTGGTGTAGTGGTAGCACCTTGACTTAGTAATCATAAGTCCTAGGTTCGAATCCCGGTCGGGGTAAAAAATGATTCATGTTTTCACATATGTAATGTGCTTATTTGATAATTTCATGGCCCGAATGAGATTGGGATTTGAATTAAATGCTAAAATGAAGCCACGAGTGAGGTTGGGGAATCTGTAATATGAACATAGTGGCATTCAGTTAGAATGCGTTCATTCCTAAGTATAGCAGATATAAGCTATAAGGTTGGGTTCCTTTTAACCTTCTGTGGTGTAGTGGTAGCACCTTGACTTAGTAATCATAAGTCCTAGGTTCGAATCCCGGTCGGGGTAAAAAATGATTCATGTTTTCACATATGTAATGTGCTTATTTGATAATTTCATGGCCCGAATGAGATTGGGATTTGAATTAAATGCTAAAATGAAGCCACGAGTGAGGTTGGGGAATCTGTAATATGAACATAGTGGCATTCAGTTAGAATGCGTTCATTCCTAAGTATAGCAGATATAAGCTATAAGGTTGGGTTCCTTTTAACCTTCTGTGGTGTAGTGGTAGCACCTTGACTTAGTAATCATAAGTCCTAGGTTCGAATCCCGGTCGGGGTAAAAAATGATTCATGTTTTCACATATGTAATGTGCTTATTTGATAATTTCATGGCCCGAATGAGATTGGGATTTGAATTAAATGCTAAAATGAAGCCACGAGTGAGGTTGGGGAATCTGTAATATGAACATAGTGGCATTCAGTTAGAATGCGTTCATTCCTAAGTATAGCAGATATAAGCTATAAGGTTGGGTTCCTTTTAACCTTCTGTGGTGTAGTGGTAGCACCTTGACTTAGTAATCATAAGTCCTAGGTTCGAATCCCGGTCGGGGTAAAAAATGATTCATGTTTTCACATATGTAATGTGCTTATTTGATAATTTCATGGCCCGAATGAGATTGGGATTTGAATTAAATGCTAAAATGAAGCCACGAGTGAGGTTGGGGAATCTGTAATATGAACATAGTGGCATTCAGTTAGAATGCGTTCATTCCTAAGTATAGCAGATATAAGCTATAAGGTTGGGTTCCTTTTAACCTTCTGTGGTGTAGTGGTAGCACCTTGACTTAGTAATCATAAGTCCTAGGTTCGAATCCCGGTCGGGGTAAAAAATGATTCATGTTTTCACATATGTAATGTGCTTATTTGATAATTTCATGGCCCGAATGAGATTGGGATTTGAATTAAATGCTAAAATGAAGCCACGAGTGAGGTTGGGGAATCTGTAATATGAACATAGTGGCATTCAGTTAGAATGCGTTCATTCCTAAGTATAGCAGATATAAGCTATAAGGTTGGGTTCCTTTTAACCTTCTGTGGTGTAGTGGTAGCACCTTGACTTAGTAATCATAAGTCCTAGGTTCGAATCCCGGTCGGGGTAAAAAATGATTCATGTTTTCACATATGTAATGTGCTTATTTGATAATTTCATGGCCCGAATGAGATTGGGATTTGAATTAAATGCTAAAATGAAGCCACGAGTGAGGTTGGGGAATCTGTAATATGAACATAGTGGCATTCAGTTAGAATGCGTTCATTCCTAAGTATAGCAGATATAAGCTATAAGGTTGGGTTCCTTTTAACCTTCTGTGGTGTAGTGGTAGCACCTTGACTTAGTAATCATAAGTCCTAGGTTCGAATCCCGGTCGGGGTAAAAAATGATTCATGTTTTCACATATGTAATGTGCTTATTTGATAATTTCATGGCCCGAATGAGATTGGGATTTGAATTAAATGCTAAAATGAAGCCACGAGTGAGGTTGGGGAATCTGTAATATGAACATAGTGGCATTCAGTTAGAATGCGTTCATTCCTAAGTATAGCAGATATAAGCTATAAGGTTGGGTTCCTTTTAACCTTCTGTGGTGTAGTGGTAGCACCTTGACTTAGTAATCATAAGTCCTAGGTTCGAATCCCGGTCGGGGTAAAAAATGATTCATGTTTTCACATATGTAATGTGCTTATTTGATAATTTCATGGCCCGAATGAGATTGGGATTTGAATTAAATGCTAAAATGAAGCCACGAGTGAGGTTGGGGAATCTGTAATATGAACATAGTGGCATTCAGTTAGAATGCGTTCATTCCTAAGTATAGCAGATATAAGCTATAAGGTTGGGTTCCTTTTAACCTTCTGTGGTGTAGTGGTAGCACCTTGACTTAGTAATCATAAGTCCTAGGTTCGAATCCCGGTCGGGGTAAAAAATGATTCATGTTTTCACATATGTAATGTGCTTATTTGATAATTTCATGGCCCGAATGAGATTGGGATTTGAATTAAATGCTAAAATGAAGCCACGAGTGAGGTTGGGGAATCTGTAATATGAACATAGTGGCATTCAGCTAGAATGCGTTCATTCCTAAGTATAGCAGATATAAGCTATAAGGTTGGGTTCCTTTTAACCTTCTGTGGTGTAGTGGTAGCACCTTGACTTAGTAATCATAAGTCCTAGGTTCGAATCCCGGTCGGGGTAAAAAATGATTCATGTTTTCACATATGTAATGTGCTTATTTGATAATTTCATGGCCCGAATGAGATTGGGATTTGAATTAAATGCTAAAATGAAGCCACGAGTGAGGTTGGGGAATCTGTAATATGAACATAGTGGCATTCAGTTAGAATGCGTTCATTCCTAAGTATAGCAGATATAAGCTATAAGGTTGGGTTCCTTTTAACCTTCTGTGGTGTAGTGGTAGCACCTTGACTTAGTAATCATAAGTCCTAGGTTCGAATCCCGGTCGGGGTAAAAAATGATTCATGTTTTCACATATGTAATGTGCTTATTTGATAATTTCATGGCCCGAATGAGATTGGGATTTGAATTAAATGCTAAAATGAAGCCACGAGTGAGGTTGGGGAATCTGTAATATGAACATAGTGGCATTCAGTTAGAATGCGTTCATTCCTAAGTATAGCAGATATAAGCTATAAGGTTGGGTTCCTTTTAACCTTCTGTGGTGTAGTGGTAGCACCTTGACTTAGTAATCATAAGTCCTAGGTTCGAATCCCGGTCGGGGTAAAAAATGATTCATGTTTTCACATATGTAATGTGCTTATTTGATAATTTCATGGCCCGAATGA
>JAXCGZ010017524.1:0-50000 GCA_037179515.1 Halocaridina rubra | reverse complement strand
TCTAGTCATTTATTTTTACCATTCCACTCTAATTTTCTAGAATGACTAGGGTTATTAAGGAATTTTAATGTAACTGTCACTTTTAATCATTCTGACTCTCTTATGAATGTTATACTGTGTATATTGGTCTGACAGGTAAAGCACTATAAGTAATATACATGACTCCATTCCCCCTTGTAAGGGGGTTGGGCGTGCCAAGAAATACGCATTCACCACGATGCACACATGCCTTAACTACTTCTCTTAGCTCCTTGGATATAAAGGGTTGCCACATTTCCCCCATACCACCTTACTTGGGTCACCCACAAGGTAGGCTGGCTAGAATATTCTACAGTGAGGCCCAACGCAGCTGGTTTACCCCCACCACTTCATCACATGGCAACTCCCTTCGCACCCATCCATTATAGTTCACTGAGCTAGTAGGTGAAAGAAATCCCTTTGGCCCGTGTCACCTATAAACACTCATTCCTATCTCTTGCACACACTTTTCCCTGCTCCACTGACATTCCACATGCTTCCAATGTCCCTTTCACGCCATCCATCAATCCATCTCATTCTATATCTTCCTCTTCGCCTAATTCCAATCACATCTGCACACCACATTGTCTTCGCTAGGCTTTCATCACTCATCCTTTCCATGTGTCCAAACCAACTCAACACTCTGATGTTACCTATCTGACAGCTTTCTTTCAACACCCGTTCTCTGCCTTATCTCTTTTCTCACTCGGTCTGTTCTAGATACACCAGTTATACTTCTCAGACACCTCATCTCCAATACATTCAACTTATTTTTACCATCCTCTCCTGCATTCCAAGTCTCTTCTCCATATGCTGCTGTCAGCACAATCACACCTTCATATATCCTTCTCTTTGCAGTCTCTCCCAAATACTTATTTTTCATCACACTTTTCAACCCACCCAGACATTTACTTGCTTCATTCACTCTATAATTTACCTCCCTATCCACTTGTCCATTCCTTGATATGTGCGACCCCAGATACCTAAAACTCTCAACTTCTTTAAGCAACTCCCTGTTCACACCTATAGTCATTCTACCAACAATAACGCTCCTTGAGCATCTCATCCCTATATTTATACCAATATTCACTCGCAACTTCTTTCTTTCATGCGCCCTAACAAACTCAGTCACCAAACAATTCAGTTCATTCTCAGTATCAGCCACCAGTGCAATGTCTCCTCGAATAGCAATTGATTCAGTTTACACAATCTTCCATACTCATCCACTAATTCCATACCTCTTTCTAATACTCTTTCATTTACTTCCTTACCATTCTGTCCATATACACAATAAACAAGCATGGTGACATTACACACCCTTGCGTAGCCCTACATTCACCTCAAACCAATCACTTATTCCATTCCCGACTCTCACACATGCTCTACTATTCATGTAAACACTTTTCACCTCATTCAACAAACTTCCACTTATTCCATACAGTCACAACACACTCCACAACGCTTCTTTATCAACCTTACCATGCACTAAATCCATAAGGCCTAAAAAGTGTCCCTACCCTTCTCTAAGAGCTTCTCACACACCTTTCTCACCACAGACACCTGATCCACACATCCTCTTCCTTTCCTGAACCCACACTGTTCTTCCCCAATCAGTCTCTCAGTACCATTTCTAATTCTCTCACTTAACACTCTTCCATACACCATACCAACTACATTCAACAAACTAATCTTTTTATACCTACTGCACTCATACTTATCTCCTTTCCCTTTATAAAGCAGAGCTACACATGCACCTCTCCAGTCAACTGGGACCCTCTCTTTCCTATAACATATATTCAACAACCTAACCATCTATTCTACTAATGCCTCCCTACCTTTTGAAAGTCATTCTACATGACACCCATCTATTTTTGGTATTTTGCATGCTTTCATTGCTCTCAATGCCAAATATATCTCCTCTTTTGTTATTTCTCTATCGTTCCCCACATCCACAATCTCGGTTTCTCAATCATCTTCGTAATTTAGCAGTTCCTTGAAATTCTCAGCCCATCTCTCCCTCCTTCTCTCCTGTATTTTCTTTAACCTAAAGCCAGGCACTTTTCAGCATTCCCTAGCGCGCGTGATTACCTAATTGCGTGTGTGTGTATATATATATATATATATATATATATATATATATATATATATATATATATATATATATATATATATATATATATATATATATATATATATATATATATATATATATATATAATATATATATATATAGTAGGAAAAGCCCATTAGAAATAAACGAAACTATATATATATATATATATATATATATATATATATATATATATATATATATATATATATATATATATATATATATATATATATATATATATATTATATATATATATATATATATATATATATATATATATATATATATATATATATATATATATATATATTATATATATATATATATATATATATATATATATATATATATATATATATATATATATATATATATATATATATATATAATATATATATATATATATATATATATATATATATATATATATATATATATATATATATATAGTGTCGTTGTTTTCTTTAATGGGCTTTTCCTACCATTTTAGACTGTATGTTAACAGTCCAGTGTTTATATATATATATATATATATATATATATATATATATATATATATATATATATATATATATATATATATATATATATATATATAGTGTGTGTGTGTGTGTGTATGAGAGAGAGAGAGAGAGAGAGAGAGAGAGAGAGAGAGAGAGAGAGAGAGAGAGAGAGAGAGAGAGAGAGAGAGAGAGAGAGAGAGAGAGAGAGAATTAAGTTTACGATTCATTAAAACTTCAAATCCCTTTTAGGACTGGAAACAGCATTTTTTCCCATGCATTAACGAGCAACTTTTGGAACGAGCTACAGTTTGAAGAGAAACTGTGATACCCAAGTCGGTAAAAGTCCGATCCTGAATGAGTTAGTTTATACAAGAATATATTGGATATACTATGGCATACGCTGTTTAGCCATGCTGACGTCATGCGTTGTGCTTGCCACTGGCAATAAGGTCTTTGGCCAGAACAGGAATTCCAGGATATTCATGTTCCTTGCAGAGGCCATTTTGGTTAACTCCTATTCCTTACAAAAGAAGTGAAGGCCGATCAGTTAATCTATTACCTGCTTGTGTTGGACTACCACGTACAGCTTAAAAACACATTAGACTCCTTTCAAGGGGATTAACCAAAATTCCCCATATGTTCACATGTGAGAGATTAGATATATGCTAGATTAGGATTTGTAACTTTACTAAGAGACAACTTCATGTCTCTGGATTTGATATCCCTTCCTTGATCTGTTTGTGCAAGAGCATCGCTGCAATTTTATCCTTTATCCATTTTGGATAAAGTTGGGTTTTAAGATTCTTTTTTCTATATCATTTTCCGGTGAAACAACATATGGTATGGTCAACATGAAGCTTCCAAGGTGACTCGGCTAAAGACGGATAGGAAGGACTCCGTAGTCTTTGAAATCCAGTATTTCATTGGAATGGTACAGATTACCTTTCAAGGGCTCCAGGCAATCATGAAAGCTTCTAGTGTACTGTATTTCAATCTCTTATCGGGGAGGTCATCATCATTATATCTTTCAGCTTCTCCCATCAGGGGTCGCCACAGCAGATCAATCGCTCTATATCACCCTATCCCTTGCGTCCTCCTCTGTCACACCACACACCCTCATGTCCTCCCTTACCACTTCCATAAATCCCCTGTTTGGCATGCCTTTCCCCCTTCTCCATCAGTGTAATAAGGCTTGAAGATCCTGAACATGATCTTGGGTCTTCTGATAAGATGACTGGTCTCGAGACTATTCCAAATGAGAACATTTTTTTCATGTGAAATCATTCGCATTGATACTCTTTATTCCCACGATGAGGCCTGTAGACATGACTATGTCCTTCATAATTTTTAAGATATTCAACCTTATGCAATCGATTATTTTAAAGCAATGTAGACTGTTGCTGGCTTATTTATTTTCATGGCAGCATAAAACAACCAAGTGATGGGTTTTATGTCATGTACTCCCTTTTCTACTAAGGGCCAGGACGGTGCCTTCTTGTGAATGACTTTGGCTTTGGCAGGTGTGATCGTTATCCTGAGTGTATGCCCTTGCTAACCTCAGACTATAGCTGGCCGCAAACCTCAATCTGACGCCACAAAGTCGCAAACGCCACCACTTTGCCACGGCGACCGCTAATGAGTGACAACAAGTACTTTACTTTAATTCTGAAGTGTGGAATTACCAGCCCTTGTCTGGAACGTCTGTGAAGATATCCTGTTGATTAGATGGAAGGTGAAAAGATATTCATTTGATAATCCCATTTCTCCAGGAAAGGCCTTCATTTTTTTTGAAGCAGTCATAATTTTGTCTCTGTGTTTCCTTTCATCTTTGTTTGGAAAAACTTTTTACCTCTGAAGAGGAATGTTTTCATATCTTTTGGGGCTCTTTTCAACAATGCATGCATTGTGCATGGAGATAGCTTTTCCTATTTCATTTTTAAGTCTCCCTTTGGATCACTAAGTCTGTTATTACCATTGACATATACACTGCATTTTTATTTTCTCTTTGGAGGCTTAGAGGTTTGCTGAATAAGCTCATTGGTACCTCCAGTCATTTCTAGTCCATGAAAGGCGTTTAGGTGTGATATTTTATTAGATTATTCAGGAAGACTTGGTTCCCAAACACTCTTGGCACTGCTGGTACTTCTCTCATCACTTCGTTTACTTCGTTATAACCTTTACACCAGCTTGTTTCCTAGGTATGCCGCTGCTTACACAATGTTATCGAGTAGATCTTGGTGGATTTTGACAGCTTTTAGAATTGAAGCGCAAGGGGGTACTTAACTGTAAAATTTTATTTCTCCTTTGTATGAGGCCCATGAAAGACGCAAAATTTGTAACCCATGATGTACTAGTAATGAGTTAATCAATGATATTGGTCCATGAATCTTCGAGGAGCATTAGAGAACAGGAGGCTTTGAATTATGTATTGTAATTCTTCTTGTCATGCCTGCCCTTATTTGTTGCGTTACAAACTTAACCTTGGTATATCCTGCAGTATTAGTTTTCAAGGGGTGGAAGGCAGATTCTCCCACTGGTCACTTACATTTGGATAGCCATTTATTTCTAGTATTACCATTATTATTGTCTTTTTAGTCTCTCTTTGCATACTGGCGTTTTTGGGGCGGAAAAAATATTTCAGAACCCAGATTGCCGCATTTGAAAGGGTGTCGAACCCTATGAATTCCTCTTTGGTTGGGGAAATGGTGAGACCTAGGGCGGTCGCCAGCCAGCACAGGCCCCAACTCCCCGCTGTAGTGCCCAGCCACAGCAATAACCTCCCCAGTAAACAGCTTAAACTCTCTTGCCTGGACAAGGTGCAATCCGTTGACCTCGCGAATGCGAGGCCAGCGCGTTACCACTGTACTAGCCAGGAGGCTATTGCAGAGAAAGGGAAGAAAAACTCCAGATGACATAAACACAGTATATTTCACGTTCAACAGAAGAATGTTTTACTTCTACTTTGATACATCACTACAGAGCAGTAGATATGTTGGACTCTAAAATTTGTTTCTTGGCTTTTAAACATGGGATTATAAGAGCCTAGAGACACACCATCTAATAAGCCAGTAATTTACATTCTCATATTTTTTAACCCAATGGGTTGGGGAGGATTAAAATAGATATCGTAGGATGGGGGTACTTATTGAAAATTTGGTTCTAATATCGGGAGGGAAATGAGATCAGGTAATCATTAACTGGGGTGGAATTAGTGTTAGGGGAGAAAGTAGAATATAAATGTTATCTATGCACCTAAAAATAGCTATATGAATCATCCAAGAGAAAAGACCTGTGAGCCAGAGTATAGGGTAAGGGACTTACTTTTCCTCATTTTAAGAAATTTACACAAGCAACTGCGGAAGGCACACAATAGAACCGGATTCGGCCAATTGGGTATCAGCGTATATTGACAAGATAACACTTGCCACAGGTCCTTTCTCTCTTATGACCTCCTTAAGGGTATCTATACAGAAGTCGCAAAAAACATACTTCTTCTCCATCCTTTAGACTTTAAACTTTTTGCCATAAATGAGCTTTAAAACAGTAAACCTCTTTTTAACACAGTTAACAGTGTAGAATGATTAAAAAAATTAAAAACAAGAAGGGCTGTTCCAAGAAAGTTAGGCAAGAGATGTACACAAAACTTATTCTGGTAAATCTATATAAACACAATAAAAAAAAAAAAGTGGACAAAAAACATTTAGTCTTTTCTGGAAAGGCCCTTTTACTAGAATGTATCTATATATTTATATATATGTACCAAAGACAGGCATCAGGAATATGGGGAAAAATTTATGAAATATATATTTAATATGTATATTTATATTCAGTACATCAGAGCCAAATGACTAGTGAGATTAAATTACAAAAGATGAAAAAGAATAATATTTCTATTAGACAAGGATAATTATTATGGATAATTGATAACAAAAGTAGTAATAGTTAGAACGATGAGATTATTCAATGTTATGAATAATCAAGGATACTAAAAAAATTCCCAGTGGGGAAAATCCTTCATTAAAGTACAGCTATATGTATAGATGTTACATATGAAGTTTTTCATAATAGTATATACTGTATCTATATAAAGTGAATCTGATGGAATTCATGATAAAACATTACCAGCCATTTAGTAAAACATAACTTATATATATATTTATTTAGAAATTCATTATGATCACACTACACTGATACCCAGGTTTACACAAACATTATTTCCCTAATATATAATATTATGTACATATGGGAGAGATTGGGGCACTCATTTAATAACTCCATGTTTTTTCTTTCCCTTTTTAACGTATCGTAAATGTACATCCTTGTTCTGGGTGCTGACTCTCCAAATGTTTCCCTTTTCTCGTGTCTCCGTTCAACCACTCGTGGCCCAAACTATTGAAACAAAACAGAAAAATAAAAAAGGGTGCTCAACACAGGGAAAAAAAAATTAAGAAGTCATAACAGAGTACTAAAATAACAAGAATAGCAAAGAAAAGGAATAAATATTAAAAAAAAAGTAATAACAGAAAATTATACTAAATTATGATACCTTAGTCAAACACAAGCTGTCAGTTTTACCTTATCTATACATTATGAGATCACTCGGTGAAAGCTGAAATAGTAGCAGCGACAGTACTATAATAGTACCAGTACTGCAGCGGCAATAGTAACAGTAGTAGTTTTTAAAAGTGTTAACTACAATTATCAGAAAGCAGATTTTGCCCTTAACGATACATCTTAATTTCTAAGAACTAGGTTAAAATATCACCAAGATTAACAACAGATACTCTAAGGAACTCTTGCAATCAAAATCTAGATAGGAATGAACTATGACTTTTATACCATTATACAAGGAGGAAAAAATTCTAGTTTAAGTTACTAGTCAACTTTAATTCACTAATCCAGTCACTAGTTAACTTCGGGTGAACTTACACTCAAGACTGTACAATACTAATATGAGACAGCGGACTTAAAACTCGAAACAACATTATCCTTAAGTAATATGCACTGACAGCCTATGTTGGAAATAGCAATACAGCAAACATAATTATCATCAGTGAACAGAATACATAAGGCACGTCAAAAAAAACTTGCTGGAACAACCCTCATTATCGCCAGGTATTCAAAACGAAAAGTAAAATGCTAAAAGACTCCTTAAACAAAAGTTTTTTCAGACAGAGAGAGTGCAGGCCTTCTTGCAACATTCATCAGACTTACTCTCCCAAGGTCGGTTGTTTGAGGGCACTGGACACACCCTAAACAAGAACCTTAAAGGATGGATACATTTGTAATCACTTAAGAAACCACATTCACATATGAAAATTGACATAAACATCCAATACTTCTAGTGCACATGCAGTAATATAAATAATTTTTAGAATTATTTCTTTCACATCATTTCAAGCCCCCGTCATCATGGGTAGGTCTGGACCGTACCTACCCCTGAGTATACTGGGCTTGGGGGTTCTACTAGGTTTAGAAATGAAGACTTTGTATTCGAAAGTATATTAACAAACAATGGAACGTCATCATCAATAGCGCAATATTCATTACAAGCGCAGAGTACGACTTGCTTCAGCTTGCACATTTTCCGGGGAAAACTTTGAAATATAAGGCCTGCACTTTCTTTGTAGCAAACTTAAAAAAAGAAATTAGGAATGGAACAATAACTTGAATATATGGCATACATAGATGATCATAATAAAACGTCTACTGCTCCTCATGGCTACAATACTAAATAGTTATATATGAAGTAAACGTTTTTTTTTGTTTTTTTTTTGGTAAGTTAAAATTTTTTGCCTTGTTTAATAACCTCTCACCCACAATACTCATGTACAACTGTCCTGAAAAGCAATTTAGGTCGCTGCCCAGGCTGCATGTAAGAAAAAACAAAAGGCTTTGCATCAGTAATGGTAAATGAAGGGAGATGAAAGGACGGAAGGAGAAAAAATCAAAGAAAAATGACGATATTGGCAGAGCTAACTCCCAGCACCGATGGCTATGCGAGTCTTATATTATACATGCGCTGCATCTACACCCAGTTAAATTACAGTACAAGTTTTATTCATAGCAATCATACAATTCTGCTAAAAAAAAAAAAAAAAAAAATCGAGAGTTCACAACATTCCACTGAAATTTTGTGGGAACACAACTTTTATAAGTGCTACAAATGCTTTTACTAGGAAAATATAGCAATTAATATTAGAGAACTGGATTCCAGGACATATCCCAAATAAAGTATAGTATTACATCGATTTGATCAAATTACATTAAAGCAGTTTTCTCTCTGCAATTTCCTGGAATTATAAATCCTTTCAGCAGCAAGCGCTGTAAACAATTGAGAATCAACATGATACATGCCATACTGGTCAAGCTTGTATTTAATATATTGCCTGCCACAATATGGATATTTAAATGTAATTGGCTCAAATAATTTAGATTTGAGATTCTATAAATTCTTCTCTGATGCTCAACTATAATATATATATATATATATATATATATATATATATATATATATATATATATATATATATATATATATATATATATATATATATATATATATATATATATATATATATATATAAAATCTTGAAACTGTATTACATTTACATTTATGGTATTACTGTAACATTATTCATAACGTTTCCAAAACATTAACCAAAAAACTAACTATAATCGATACATTTTCCATTTTTTCAAAACATTTGCACTTAGACTCCTATTTAGTGCGACTAACTATTCTTGTTTTTAACATAGTTATTAATCTGTGTATCTGTTAAACTTGTTCACCATTTCCGTAACAGATATCTTTTAAGACATTACGTACGAGAATAATGTACTCTATATACAGCAAACACTTTTTTCAATTATATTTCCAGAATCGACTAATCACAAACACAATGTATGCTTTAAATCTGATAATCTTGCAGTCCGACTTTCTATGTCATTACACAATTTGAGTTATTGTACATCATTGCGTTTACTTAAGACTTAACTGCACTGTACTTTACTATATTAAAAATCCTGTGCTTTTAATATGGTACAGTATAAAATCCTGTTTATTTTACATAATCAAACAATATTTCAAGTACAGTCCTTCAAACATAATATTTTATTGTATTCATGAAGCCACTTTTAATGCTTGTCCGAAAAATAAAATCAGAGTGAGTCAGTAAGCTGGTGCAACGTACTCTCTACAGCGAGTTTGTATGCTGGTGCCCCAAAACTTTGGTAGAACATCACGCTACGTCACCTACTCATCGAGCAACAGGTAATAAACTGAACGCATACTTAACGCACTTGATAATTCAATGGAATTTGAACAAAAGCCTTTATTCCCATGATTTGAGATGCATACTAATGGCACCTACAATCTACGCAAGTAGTTAGAATGTTAATTGATTATCTAAAAGTTAATAGATAACATGACACAATAAGTCTGTCGTTAATACGATGCCCCAGCTCGTTGACTTTGTTTAAAAAGTTTGCTTCCTTTTTGAGAAGACCTTGCAAAAACAGTCATGAAAAGTAAAAACCTATTCATTTTTTTTTTTTAATACACAGAGAAAGAGAATTTTACATATACTCTTTGTTATTTGCTACAGGCATTTCAATATGGATCTTACTTTACTTCATGTACAATACTTTCACCAGGCTTTGTTTTCATTTTTAAAATATGAAATATTGTTTTTGCAAAGCTGATGCAAAAAGAAAACCAATAATCACTTTTTACTGACATGGGATGCTAAACTTTTAAATGAGCATTGCATAATTGTCTATTTGAGTTCAGAATCCTCTGTCTCCCATAGTGCAGGAAGCAAAAATATCACCTCTGTGTTCTCTTGTCCTAAAGTTTAGCTAATTACATGGAGTGATACAAGGGGACAAGGAAATCTCCAATTATATTTTTTTCACTGTGAAGAGTCAAGAAATATAAGGAAGCTCTGGTAGGAATATTACTACCACAACTCTTATTATGGGTCGCAACCTTTACTTAAAAAAAGATCTGCTATGCAAAATTAGCAATCTATCATAATATATAGTTCACTATTGCAGTTCTTTCCTATCCTGCACTCATAAAAAATTAATCTACATTTTATATTGTACGATATTCAGCATAACAAAAATAACAGTGAAAACAATGAAGAACGCACATGGCTTAATATACAAAGAATATATAAGATACTTAGTACTCTAAGAACATGTGAGTACGGCATACTCACCCTTCTTCTGAATAGAAGGAAACTGAAGCCATAAATTAATGCTCAGGAATATAATCAAAACATACATAAGTTAATTGTAAGAAACAGTACCTCCATATTCTTAATAACCACTGGTGTATATTGCGTAAGGCTAATACACTTACATACTACTTAAACAATTGTCATTTTTGAAAGACAAACTCATTTGCTTCACCTCTAAACAAATTTAAGAACATAAGAATAGGGGACACTGCAACATGCCTACTGGCACACACGAGGCAGCTCCATTTTTGAATATTTTCAGCATGTCTAACCTATTCTATTCTACTCTACTTATTTATTCTATTTTCCTTTTTATGATTTTTCTAATAAGCACTAACCTATTCATACCCACCCTACCTCTGTCATATGTCTATCTAATCTACATTTGAAGGTGTCTAAGGTATTGGCATTTACTATCCTACTAGGAAGCCTGTTCCATGCATCAGCTACTCTATTACCAAACCAATTTTTACCAATTTCCCTTCTGAACCTAAATTTATCAAGCTTAAATCCATTATTACGAGTTCTGGTTTGATCATGAATTTTTAAAACTTTATTAATATCACCCTTGTTAATCCCTTTAAACCATTTATAGACTTCAATTATATCCCCCCTAACTCTTCGCCTCTCTACAGAATGTAGATTGTTTTTTTAATCTGTCCTCATATGGTAGATTTCTGATATTGTGTATCATCTTGGTCATTCTTCGCTGCACTCTCTCCAAGGATTCAATTTCCATCCTATAATAGGGTGACCAGAATTGCACAGCATAATCTAAATGGGGCCTAACTAATGCAAGATAGAGCTGCAAAATAACTTTTTCTGTCCTATTGCCAACACTTCTTGAGATAAATCCTAAAATTCTGTTTGCTTTATTTCTGACTGCTGTGCATTGCTCTCTTGCCTTAAGATTACTACTCACAAGAACTCCCAAATCCCTTTTCAATATACTACAATACATTTCCCAAAAGTATGAAATGTGAAAAGAAAAAGAGTCAATTTACAAAGCTGTCTATACCTTTTTTTGTGAAAAGTTGCATTTAAATACTGTATAGCGATTACTAACTCTCTCCTATTTATTCGACACCAAAAAGGTTTTTGCTTTAATATTTAACAAAATACTCAAGTTAACATTAACATCACAAACAGTGGCTATACATTCATAAGAGTATAGTTAATATCATCACAGTGGTTTATTTATCATAAGTAAATTTTTCTTCCACTCATTTCAACACCATTTCTATCAAAAATAGAGTAAGACTCATTTTTTCCTGAATAAAAGTATATACATAATTCATCTACTACAACTCATTTCACTTATTAATTACAAGTGATTTTAACTCTTATCAATGCCGTTTTTAAAATATATAACGATGTAATTATTGCAAATACCCTATTATTACTTTACTGCAACTCTACTTCAGAATGTACTTATAAATTAATTTGCTGTCTAATCGAATTAACATGTAATGATATCTGAAACCATTTCACTATGATGTAATTAAAGTGCCAAATCTACAAGTGTAAGTGCAGTGAATAACAAAATTTAAAATAATTTAGAAGACCATTATCTCTGACCAGAAACTTTAAAGTCTACTTTAAAAATAACATACTGCTGGTTAAAGGATAATAAAGCAATTGATATGCGGGATAAGGGGTTAAGGGAACAGGATATGTGAGATAGAAGGAAAAGTCTTGCAAAAAACATTGACCCCATATAGAAATGGGTAAAAGCTGAAGACAAAGATGATGATGAAGAAGAGGATCCTCGTGGTAGGGAAGAGAAAATATCTCACTCTTATGCCATAAGGGTCAATTAAATGGAATAGGGGAGCAATGGGCTGGCATTCCATTCTGCCATCATTTTCTTTTTCTTGCCATAAAACGGCTGATGTTCGGGTAACAAGAGTCCCTACTGCATCCCTTATTAGCTCAGATGTAGCAATCCTATAAGGGAGGGGGTAAGAACACTTCTTCCGTGTTCCCCTGTGTGTCATAAAAGTCGACAATGTGGTAGAGCGTGGAGACAGGGAATCCTCTCCTCTGTAATTTTCTTAAAACATTGTTAAGGTATTTTGCTTTGACTCGGCCATATCTTGTTGCATCCACCCCTAAATGGGGACTATTAGTCATAAAATAGAAAAATAATCACTACTGACAATGCTAAAAGCAATACAGACACTTCTCAACTTACTTTACAGAAGTCCATTTGTAAGTAGTGTTGTTCATAAGTTGTGTTTAGGTAAAAAGAGAAAAAAAAGTGTACTGTACAGTAGATACATACACAGTACTGTACAATATTTTAGGTTAAAGACACTTTACTACATAAAACAAAAGTATACAGTTTAACTGAATTTTAATACTATAACAATAATGCAATAATACAGTACAGTAAAGTAATACATACATTATTACATGGGTAGATAATGGCTAGGTTTATGTTAGTATCTGTGAATGTTCATAACTCGGTTGTTTTTTTGTAAGGGGAGCTTCTGTACTATGTAATCAGGATGGTCTTGGAACGTCTTCATCTTCAAACATAAGTTTGACATCAAAGGCAAAAAACAATTTTATAAGAACAGATTCGGTACTGTCCAAACAATAATGCTAAAAGTTTTGAGGTAGGATTCCATATACCCTGAAATATCCTTGTCTTCTTGAAAACCAAAAGACAAAAGTACACTGTTCTATAAAACACATCTTCTATAAACAAATACGAGAGAGAGTGATGGCCAAAGTTATGTGCATTAAGCTAATTAATTCATCACAATATCAATCAATAAAGAAGTATTCTTAATACCAATGGAAATTATGTGATTTCTTACCATCAGCAGTCACAAAAATACTAGTCTTTTTTTTTTTTCGTATGCTTAAACAATTCTCTACTGCTTCTGTACCATGGAAGTAAATTTTATTAATTACAATGAAAAATAAAGATATAGAAGAGAAGATATAGTAAAGATACCTCAGTTAGTTATCAAAAAGAAAACATAAAGAATATGAAAATATGAAGAGAAATATAATTATTACTGTGCATTCATTTAAACATATAAATTGTACTTAAGCGGTAAGATTTTCTGCACACCATTCATTTTTATGTGCCTTATATTCTCCATCCTACAACACAGGTAATATCCAATAAACTCTTTGAAGACAGAAATAACTTTTTAGGAATATAAAAACACTGCGTCACACCTCGAAACTTTCCTTAAATGCAGTGGTTAGTAATATAGATTTAAAATAAAGTTAATTATAATAGTTTGTTAGCTTCAAGTCATACCAGTCAAGTTGTTACAAAGCTGCAGTTATCAATATAAACAAAATGCATTCAAGTATTTCAAGATTGTCTCATGGAATAACTGATACCCCTTGCTTACGGTACGACCAAAAACTCAAGATAATTTGACGTGTTTTGCCAAAGTTACCAGCATTACCATCCGTAAAGAGATAACAGCATGAAACTAAACTTCTTGTTTTATAATTATTTTCTAGAAGCCATTTGTGAGTTGAGTACTGAAGACCCATTTCCAGGTCTTCAGCACTTAACTCACAAATAACTTCTGGAATATAAAATAAAATGAGATGTTCCATTTTACACTTTTCTTTATAAGGATGGAAATGCTGCTATAGCGGGGCAATACAACTCAGGTTGAATCAACTCTCCGTCTCACAAAAATGCAACTTATATTACAAGTGCTGAGAGTTATGCAACCTCAATTTCTCTTACAATATATTACAGTGGTTAACCCAAAGATGTGTCTTAAAAAGTCAAGAAACTTGCAAGCCTCTCGTTGAAGTCACAAATATCTTTGGCAAGCCAGGAACATCCAGCAGCATTCCGAAAGCATAAGTTCCCACATTAAGATTTTAAAAGAAAGTAGTTCTGTCTGATATCTAAACTACAACTTATTCCAAGAGACACTCTAAATTCTGCTGGGAAAAATGTTCAACGGTTGCATCCCAACAATAAATCTAAATTCCTTCAGCAACTTCGTTCCTTGAAATAAATGGGTAAAATGTTACTATATCAACCAAAAGTGAATGCATGATAATCTACAATATACTCTAAAGTTAGTAAAGTAACAATAACTGGTTTCCTATCGGACAAGAAATGAAAATTTTCAGTTATTACAAATGAGCCCTGAATTTTATCCAATGGGAAAATTGGGAAAAACAAAAGATGGTGACATTTGTTGTGGAAAAAAGTACTGTATTATGAATGAGAGAGAGAGAGAGAATATAACAAGAATAGGGTAATGAATTATATTCATATTCAAGCTATTAGCACCACAATCCAGGAACATTACTGGATTTCATACTCTGGGTTGATATAGATTATTGATTAACACCCATGTAGTTTATCGTAACATTTTGGTGTTGAAAAAACCAATGTGTACATGCAACAGATATTATCAGACATTATATATGTAGTTGATAGACACTGTATACATAGTTTCCAACTGTGGAGTATATATTCTTTTTTGTCCTTGTCTTAAAAATGTATATGCGTATACAGCTGTGCATTTTTAGTATAGCTCTGCCAATATGGTCTGTCAATTACTACTAACCACTGATATAATGATAACTAAATTAATTTAAATGTTATAGATTTGCTCTTAACTAATTTTATATATATATATATATATATATATATATATATATATATATATATATATATATATATATATATATATATATATATATATATATTTTTTTTTTTTTTTTTTTTTTTTTTTTTTTCCCACACCAGGACGGGCCAAAATAAATAAATAAGTAAATCTACCATTGTCGGGCCTGGAAACTAAAAAAAAAAAAAATATATATATATATATATATATATATATATATATATATATATATATATATATATATATATATATATATAATTATATATATATATATATATATATATATATATATATATATATATATATATATAAAATCAATATTATATAATCATAAAATATTTCTTTATATTAATTATTTTAGTGCAGAATATATTTAATTATAAAAAACGGGTTCTAAATTAAATTAACAAAAACTAAAAACTAAAGGGAATTCAGTAGTTTCAGTTAACTGTAAAAGAAACATCAAGGCATTCAGCTGAATAACAACGAATTTTCCATATAGCACAAATTTATATAAAGTCACGACATACTCGTTAGCAATTTTTTTTTTATTCCGTGGGCCGTATGATAACATAACGATCGGAGCTAATTGTTGTCCTTGGTTTGCGGATTTGTCGTTAGTGGGAAATGGCCATATACTCTCCACTCCTGTTCTCTTTTTATTGTAAGACACACCTGTACTAGTGATTAATATCATTATATTTACTGCCGAGAGGAAAGGGCAAGAATACCTCGGTGTTCCCCTGAGTGTCGTATAAATCGACAAACTGGGGAGAAGCGAGAGGAATGGGAATCCCCTTTTCTGTACTTTCCCCAAAGAGTCAAGGTTTTTGCTTTGACTCATGCCAGCCTCCTTGTAAGGGGGATTATGGATTTTGTATGTAGAGAGAGAAAAAAAAAAGTGCTGACATTGAAAATGGCAACCAGTTGGTCCCTCAGCACACACAAAAATGGAAACTTAATCCATACTCTTGGTGACGTGGGTTTGCAAAGCATAATTGAAATGGTTGGGAACCATACAAGACTTATAAAATAAGAACAGAAGTTGCAGCAAGAAATACCAGTGCATTATGTACATGTGGCTGCTTAAACAACTTGGAACATATTATAACGAGGAATCAAAATTTTTACTTATTTCAGAATACAGATAAGGCACAATCGTTGTTATTCAACTAAACGCCGCTTGTTACTTACTTCAGTAAATACATGTGAAAAATGACTACATTCTACAACCAAAGATATACTATTCCATTACAAATTCCAACACAACTAAGAAGGACTATTCCAATAATGATTTTGGACATTGGACAAGGACTGGACTATTACTTGAAAAAAATATTTTTATGTAAAACTTACAATAATATCTAATATACTCAATATAAATGAAAAACTGAGATAGTCCTAAAATGTAGTCTAAGAAAATAGAACTTATCATGCAAAACAATATATCAAAAGTGTATGGAGTTATATCTAGTCGAATGAGCTGCTGTTAAAAAGAAGTCTTTGCTAGAATAAGAAAACGAGAAATAAAATTGCACTTTGAAGCAACTGAAATAATATATATATATATATATATATATATATATATATATATATATATATATATATATATATATATATATATATATATATATATATATATATATATATATATATATATATATATATATATAATATATATATATATATATAATATATATATATATATATATATATATATATATATATATATATATATATATATATATATATATATATATCACAGATGGAAATTTCTGAAACACTAATGTTATGAAAGTATTTCTAGTGGGTTACACTGCGTCAAAGAAACATCTTGGAAAGTCATGGGTCATCCAGTGCTCAAATGGAAATCACTTCATCTCAACTCGTCAACATTTTTTCATATTCTACTGTCCTTCTAGTTAGTTTTACCATAAGATTCAATCAGAAATCACTGCATTCTTTAGTTGGATGAAAAAGGTCAAGTTTTAAATATAAAAGTATGTACCATTCCAGCCATAATTCAGCTATCCATTCATGTTTTGTTCTATATATATATATATATATATATATATATATATATATATATATATATATATATATATATATATATATATATATATATATATATATATATATATATATATATATATATACACAGACTGCTACACTGCCAAAATAAGGAAAATATTCAAATTTCGTCTTCAATTGAAAGATCATTTACAATTTAGCAGTTCAAAGGTTAAAAAAAAATATTAAGGTATCAAAAGTAAGATCAAAAGCTAGTCAAGGAGGAATATACAAATAGCTAAATGCATCCTACAAAACGAGCACTACAAGACTCTTCATTCTCTCGGGTGCATTTCTGACTTGTCAACATCATTAGAAGCACCATAAGACTTGAAATATTAAATCAGAATTTTCCATTGGTGAATAAAACATTTGGCTCTTCAAAGAGTGATTTTTTCTCTCGTTCTGCAAGTACATGCTTTATTCCGTGACTGATGAGTGTCAATAAAAATATTTATATGTGAGCCTATGTTAATAAGGATCACATGATCCTTCTACTGGTGCACATATTTGTACATTTTAAATTGCACAGAAAAGAATTTGAAAGGTATGCATCTGTACATCTGAAAAGATGCACTTGCATATAATGTTATACTGTATATGCATACACATGTATGCAGCTGCTAAGTTTTATCAAATTTCAATTTCTGGAAGAGAATTTCAAACGTGCACAATTTAATATGTATGCAACACATACTCATGAAAAACTACAAAGCGACAATGGTGTATGCTTTAATTTGAGCCTACATCAATGTCACTGAAGTAGAAATGGACTGATCAACTTTTCACTACACACACACACTCATCTCTGCCAGTGCACAGCATACTTTATAAGAAAATGTGATGACAGATTTGAGATACAAGAGTGTGATAAGAATCATGCTACTAATATTGAAAATAATGTGAAAATGAGAAAACAAAATGGTGAAATGCACAAGAAAACACACGCATAAGATATCACACACATCATCTGTGAAAATATGAAACATATCATGCCTATTGTTGGGATTCAAACTTTGAACACATAATTAGTGTGCCAACATGCATTCTGTAGATGATGTTTTTGGTAGTGCCTTGGAACACTAATTATGAGTCCTGGGTTCGAATCCAAGGCAGGTGCATAATATGCTTCAAAAATACTGTTCAGATGAAAAATATCCGTTCGTGCCACTACTAATTCAGACTTCTGAAATTTCAAATGCTAATCCTAATATATGTATTTTTTTTTTTCATTTCAGTATTAATCAGGCAATAGTAATTTGTGACTATCCAGTGATCACTGTCACTAAACCTCCAAAAAATCAAAATTATACAGCAGAAAACATAAAGAGTAAAAAGAGTATTACGAATGCAAAAAATTTATTTAATTTCATCAGTTCCAAACTAACTAAATATATATATATATATATATATATATATATATATATATATATATATATATATATATATATATATATATATATATATATATATATATATATATATATATATATATATATATATATACATATATATATATATATATATATATATATATATATATATATATATATATATATATATATATATCACACACTTGTACACTCAAGGTGTTCAGTAATAAACATCTTAAAAATGCAAACAATTATTTAAGATATACCAAAGCTCTTACCATGAAGATCTGCTTTTCATAAACTGAAACCTGTTAATTAAATGCTATATCTAATGCTCATTACAGAGGTAAGCTTAATTATTACATAAAATAATCAAATGAAATCTAAAAAAATTACTATTAAGTGGTTTACTATTGGTTAATTTAATGCATAAGCCATGAAAATAAATATTGTTAAATAACTGATTTCATTCACAAATGCTGTGTATCGTTAAATCTAAATTAAAGAATTTAATTAATGAGTACACATATATTTAGTATTACTATTTCCATGCATAACAAGACCATAAAATATATCTGTAATAAAGAATATTTTTAATCCTAAAATCTTTGCTACCAAGTTCAAGGGAGCTGGTAAAATAGGACAGGTGCGAGAAGGTCAGAATTCAAAGATGCTAAATACTATCTTCACAGACTATAACAATACTTCACAGTACTGTTACAGTGTTTTACAGTAATGTTACAGTATATCACAGTAGTTACATTATTTCACAGTACTGTTACAGTATTTCATAGTACAGTACTGATATAGTAATGCAACTAAGAGGTAGAAAATTGGATCCGTTTCACAAGTCTGATAAAACTAATATTTTGACTTAGGTCAACCCCCTTACAAGATAGATTACAACAACTGTATATAGATGTAAATCTAATGTAACTAGCAAGTTATATAAAACTCTGTAATTAGCATCTAAGGGTAATACCTCCCTCACTTAGTCTAGAATGACCTATTTCACAGGGCAGATTCCTTTAGCCCTGATCACACATTCAATATTTGTACTATAAAGCTATATCACACCTTTTCCCTCTAACACATATAAGTTAATAAGTAAATGAATAAATAACTTTATATATATATATATATATATATATATATATATATATATATATATATATATATATATATATATATATATATATATATATATATATATATATATATATATATATATAAAAAGGTTAGTGTGTTTAATTATGGGTTCCTGAAGGGGACAGATTTAGATATGTAATTAGAAGAAGAAAAGAACGATAATTCATGCAGTTCTGCATTTATTGCAAAAATGTATGGAGCTGTCGATACAAGAGAAAAACCACGAAGCACATTATAATAATCTAGTCTAAATGGTCAGGCATACATAGACAGCCAAAAAACTTCCAATTAGTATCATCAGCAAGAAATTTCTTCACCTCCTATGCATTTTAGACCCTCCAGTTGTCCAAAGATCTTTCAAGACGCACAAACACATAATTTAAACAAATTGGAAGTTAACGGCTCTGTGGGTGCAAGGATAACCATAGGTGCATGAATGATGCAAAAACAAGGTGCAGACACGAGACTGTTCTAGCACTGTAAAAAAAAAGCAACTGTGAGGTGCAATAATTGTTTTTCGAAGAAGCTGGCACCAGTGTCTCTTTATGTAGGGCCGAAAATCCTAACTCGTCTCATGATGCATAATCAAGTTAGATTTTCTAGGATTTTTTTAAACGTGTAAGTGATAAATAACTGCTGATACTCGAGCAGTGCACTTTATAACCTTTTTGTAAAATAAAAAAAGAGAGTAATCTTATTATAACAACTGTTACTTGAACATGATAGGATACTGAATCTGTATTCGTTATTGACCACCACATCTAGATGGGGAATGCTGTAGCGTAACCAGTAGAGTGCTCGACAAGGGAGGCAATGAACCCGCGTTCAAGCCCACAGCAGGGTAATAGGAAGGGCATCCAGCCTTAATTCCTCAGCTTTAATTCATCTCTATCCACCCCCATATGGGGACTAAGAGACACATATAAAGAACAAAATTACATAGATTTCAGACACATTTTAACACCTCTTTCTCATTCTTCTAGAGAAAGCTTTAAACTTTGTACATTTAAAGACTTTTATAAAACTACTTTAACGTAGGAGTTTTTTTTGCTAGAAAAGCAAACTCATTTTAACACCCTACAATTATACAATCTATCACCTTGAATCAAACAATGATAAAAGGCAAATTAGTCAAAAAGAAAATATCTACACTGAGGCACAGTGTAGTTTAAAAATAATAAATTTACTTCGCTTTGAATGCAACTTTGATGATATTTTATACAAAGGAGGTATGGGAGTGACAGATTCAATAGTACAATAAGAAAAATACTAAAAGCACCTATTATGAGGACAGTTTGCATATTTTCAATTTTATAAACATGTGATGGAACTAGCTCATAAGATATACTGTAGGTAATTTTCAGTTATAAAGACGAAATTTCACTACACTTAATACAAAGAATTCAAAACATCTTTTGCTTACCAGAAACTAATCACAAAATTTTTTATCTAGAGCTTAATTTTGCATCATAGAAATTAGCTAGGTTAAATTTATAAGAACTCATTCCTAAGATTAAAAAAAATACTTTGAGAGACTCAAGCATTCACACGTCGGCGAAAAAGAAATATGTATATATGCTACCCCTAATATCATATACGAGAGCAAGGTGTTTGCATGTAGCTGCTTATAAGTTTTCCCATAAACTGGGGCATTCTGTCTCACTAGAAAGATGAGGCACTCTGTGCATTCTGCCTTCTTAAATGTCAAAAAAATTTCCACAAAAAAGAGAGATAAGAGGAAAGATGCCCCCATAAAAAAGGAGACCATTCTCGTGAACTTGTAGTAGATCTCATTACCTCACAGTAGGTGAGAGAAGGAGGGAGGAGGTGACTCACTACACCTCGACTAAGCCCAACTTGACTGCAAAGAGTGAGGGCCGTTATTGGCGTTATTCATCATGATGTTGGTAGATTGATCGTTGGGTAGTTGGTCATTATTGGTGACTACATTGTCCGTCTTGCTACCACCTCCCTTGGGAAGGTAGGGGCCTTTTCACCAATAAAGGAAGGCAGGAAAGGAAAAGTGTGTGTGAATTTTTACAAATACCAGTTCCTCAAAGAGAATAAAATAAACTGCCCGGAGGAGGTGGAGACAGGTACAAGACAAGCAATCTCACTTCGGCTTGCCGTTACGAATTCTCAGATAAGACGGACCAAAAAAACAATCCTAAAACATGCTCATACATAAAAAATTGTGTGCGCACAGAGAGCATTTGTAGTATGCTAATAGTCACATTCAAGCTACATTTTTAAGAGAATAATTCACGAAACTACCTGCTGCTGACACAGTGGTACAAGGTCACTCCTTTGAACTGCACATTCTCAACAGGTATCCCTTTTGAATTAATATTCTTATAACGAGAGCACTAAACGTTACTATGTAAGATATACAAATGCTCTCTGCACTCAAGTACTTCTTTTGCCCGGCAATATAAAGGCAGAGAAGAAGCTGATAGTTTTCATGGCTCTTTCACTTACATCGTTACTTTCTGTAACCACAAAACAAGTAGAAAAAAAGTATTTAACCTAGTTCTCATGTCAGCAAAATTTTTAATATTCATAAACTTCTCAGCCTGCATCCATGCATTTCCTGTAACATCCAGTTTTAAAGCTTGGGCTATTCAAAAAGTGTTTGGGCTTTCTTGGTATCATTCAATAGCATATAAGTCGCAAAAAGTTCTCTCTGGGGTTTACGTTTTGTAAATATGTATTTCTGAAAGAAGGGCATCCAGCAAAAAATTTTCCTGAAATTCCTTAAACGATCAGTTATGCAAAAGCTAAATATACTGTCAAAATAAAAGGAAGTTACGACGATTACACAAAAAACTGATGAAACACTTTACAATTGGGTATATTGTCACAAAATATAGAAATATCTCTTCCCTCGTATCTATTGAATCAATTTGAGATGAATAATAATTATGAACTATGTATATAAAGAGTAATATCTCTTACTAAGCCTTATAAAAGACTATATATTATTTGAAATTTAAAAACAAAAAATAAAAGTATCCACTCTTTTTTTAATTTCTTAAAACGTTCATAAAACATGATATATCTACTTTTGTTTTAGTTTAGTTTAATCCGGGCCAAGACTCATATAATTTGTTATGGTAACGGTATCTGTGATATGGAATGGTACAGGTGTGGAAAAAGGCAATGAGCAATGTGTATGGAAGTCTTTAACTCCACCTACACTCCCCATATTCCCATTTTCCCCATCATTTCCAGAATAGCAGGGACGAGTCTCTAATAGTGTGAGTATTTCATCAGTACCCAAATGTACCTCAGAATTCCGTGCTAATGTCTGTAACATGATGAAAAAGTCCTTCAATACATCATTTATCGAGGTCTAACCTTAACAACGTAATACATTAACATACTGTATCTATTACATTCCGAATACGGCAATGAACAAAATAAAATAGTTTTTGAAAACTTGCATTGGCATTCGAAATATAAATTAATATAGAGCTGTAAATGTGATCATTTCAAGAAAAAATGGAACTTAAAACATCTGCTGAGGAAGTGTTTTGTATAATATACACTTCCAGCATTCTTTATTAATAGTAAAGAATTTTAAATATTTTAACTTGTCGTCTTTACTTCGTATTCTCTTAGTTTATCTTTTTAAACTAGTAACTACAAATTGCACCTGTCTGTCTCTCCAGAGAAGCTCATGTATAATGAATGAGAAATAGTTAATACATAAGTTTTTGCATTTTGTTTTTCTATGGCACACACTTAACCTTCGCTAAAACTCACGTTACAATTTTCTATTTTCCCACCTTCATAACCCCCTTTCAAGACTGTATATGTAAGTTATTTATATATATATATATATATATATATATATATATATATATATATATATATATATATATATATATATATATATATATATATATATATATATACTTACTAAACAAACACCCAACTGTCAAAAAATTCATAATAGTATATTTCTACATTTGTCATTATCATTTGTCCAAACTAATAATATATAGATATGAAAGAGTGTTACACGGCCCAAATATAAGATCACAATTCATTTGGTCTACACTTTATCTAAAATAAAACTTACTTTGATGAAAAGAGGATATTTTGACTGAACTGAAATACATCAGGACTCATAATGCATGGTATCCATCAATAAGCTAAATTTTATGACATTCTGACCAGGAAAACAAGAAAGTTGTCAACTTCAGAAACCTACAACTCCCCAATAAAAAGCATACTCAATTCCCATCATACGGAATCTATACTTTACAAATATGAGGTAAAAATTGGCCTAGCCTATCAGGAAAATGCTCTTATACCTCAATATTGTCACCAACAGCTGGAGCTAAAACCAATCCAACAGACATGATTACATGAACACAGCAGCAAAACAAAAATGCACTATACATGACCATTACCATGATCAGAAATTTCTTACCATGAGAAAATCATTGTTAATCCTTACAGCCCATCAATAGATATATTAGCAGAAAAGATATGAAAGGTAAAGATCTTACCTATCATTCAGACTGGTCTCTGCTGAAACCAGAGAGCGAGAAAAAGACAGGTTTCACGTCAAACTACGAAATATGTAATAAAAACCATTTTCCAGTATATGCATAGGGAATTTTTAAAGTAAATTTAGGAAATCCCTTCTAGGAAGTTAATAATGAGTCTGTTAAGAAAAGATAACTGCAATGAGAAAGGAAAAAAACTCCAGTGTTCATTTTATTCCAAACTACGTCAGCAAGATACTGCACAACACCTCAAGGTTTATTGACAAGTTACTTCATAAACAATTATGTAGATATAATCAGCAGATAGTCCTGCCTTCCTACATTTTTGTTTACACCAGAAACTTTAAAATAAGTATATAATGAGTAAAACTGTCAAGATTCTGGGATGATTAAAATCACAGTCTGGCTACATGTTCTACTAATCTTTCCCCAGACAACCAAGTCCTTCACACATTAAAAATGATTCACACCTTATATGGACAACCCTTCCTGATTTTTCGGCCCATGTAACATTTTTCATCTTAATTTGGGCCAATAGTTCACTCAAAAATGTACATTTACTGGAAAATGTCAAATTTCTTACATAATATTATTGGCTATGACAGGTGTACTGTATACCGGTAATATTGAATTTTTTTAATTGACATATTACTGGTGTACAACTGCTGTAGATAAAAATATTATGTAAGTAAATCTGACATATTTGACGTGAACCTCTGGCCCAAATTAGGGCAAAAAAAATATTTTACAAGGCCCAGTAGATCAGCAAAAATTGTACATACATGATATTTCAAGGATGAAGGCATGCACATTTAGGTTCAACCAACTTTCACTAAAATGTCTCCTAAGAATAGGCACGACCTCGCATTACTACGAGCGCACATGTTGTTATGTGAGCGTGTAAGTGCACGTGTTCTGTGTTTAGTGCAGGAGGCATCATCAAGACAGATAAGTCAGACAAGTAGACAGAAAAAAATGCCCTACACTAACAGACACTTGGAAAGGAGCCAAGTTCATGGGTGACAAAATGTCAATTAAATAATTATCTCTATACAACACCTACAGGGAGCATTCTAGTAACTATGTTCTGAAAGCTGAATTCTGAGTCACATATAACTTCATACATTAATGAATAAACCCTTTCAACAATAGGTTTGCATGCCTAAAATTCTTCAAGTTCATCTACAGTGGTGTTAAGTTTGTTTTTCACATAAATGAGAAGAGAGACTGCGACTCAGTAGGTTATCATAATGGCCACTGCCTTGCTATAAAATACCATAAATTTTATTAACAAGTCTCCTAAATTTCTAAATTATCCCCTAGAAAAGTCCTAGTTACTTGCAAGGAGAGTGCCAAACAATATATGTAGCAGTGTCAAAAACCTACTTCATGACATAATACAGACTGCTACATATTATTACTTCAGATTCAATAAAGTTTACAGTTTATTGGCTTGAAAGTTATATACAGTTGCTCTCAACTTACACGATTAATTGGTTCCACCACTTACCATGTAAGGTAAATTTTGCTTATAGTAGAAACTCTTATATGTGTCTATACATAACATGCAACCACATGTACACTATGAATTATGCTTATATTACGGTGTTGTACTGTACTTAAACTTTGCCAAATACAATTGTATTACATTTAAACACAGTACTGTAGTTGTTCTAATGCATTTTTTGGAAGGCGAAGCTTTACAAAATTTTATTATTTTATAAAATTTTCCAACCGTGCATAGTCAAAACCACCCTATTTCTAATCATGTAAGATGAGGGACAATTGTATTTACTCTTCAGTTATACTATTAGTTCGAATAAGAAGCTAGTATAGATACTACAGTCTTTACCTACAATCTAGCCTGTATATGAACTGTTCTATTACTTAGCCTAAGCTGGCAGATGCTATAAAACTATTATCTTTTACTGAAGAAATACTGTACTAACAATCATTTGCTTGCAAAGCAAGCCATATGGAACACATTCTAAGTGCAGAGTGATAAATGACAAGCATTCTCGCTCCAAGTTTCAAAGAGGGCTATTAAGTAACAGTCATTACCATCTCTGAAGCTTGATTTTTACTCTTCATTACCAGTTTACCTCCATCATCTAGCATTTCTACTTCCTGATAATAAGCAATAAAATTGCATATAAACATCTGAGACTAAAACTGATTCAGTATACAGTATACTGTATTAAGATAAAAATTTTAAAATACTATTATATTAATAAAAATAATAATGATAATAATAATAACAATACTGTATTCAGTCTCCCATAAGGTAGAACTACATATTACACTAAATTTACTAAATCAAGCTGTTACCCATAAACGTAGCTATGATCACAAGTGCTGCTACTGCCAACCAACCAACTACTAATAATATCAACCACAAAATAAAGTTTTATCATCACCAGAGGCACTGCCGTACCCTCACCTTCATGGAGTCATAAATCCAATTAAATGCCTGCGAGCGAGCAAAACAACAGGGGGTCAATATCAAAGAAGCCACATTAATCTTCATTAGAGATGTACCAGTCATGACCCTGAGTGCCGCTGGTATCGATGCCCAATTCTGGACTCGATACCAACAACTTTTAAAAAGGGTCAATAACACCAGAATCACTAGTAGTATCTGGGGACATCTCTAATTATCATTATGCAACTATTAAATAAACATAAAAAAAACACAAATAATACATATTCCTTACGATACTAAGAATAAAGAAAAAACGAAACGAACGAACCACTATGAAAGGAGAACTTACCCAAGTAATCAAAAAAGAAAATAAAAATGGTGACACCAAATGAAACGAAACCACTACGGGAGAGAGCAAAGTATAATAAAAACACGCAGTCCAAAAAACAAACATCTCTCGCTGGAGGTTTTAATGGGGGCTACAGTATGGCATTAAATATTTTAGGGGGATGCGGGACATTCAGTCAGGAAGGTAACATCATTTTAAATAATAAAAATTACTCCATGAAGGAGAGTGTCTTGTGTGTGTTTCTATGTGATTAGCAACAGAGATTACACACGGTTACAATGATTAATATAACAAATACAAGTACACACGTTTAAAGAAAACAAAAAACTAAAGGCACCGTTTACATCCACGTAGAGCCTGACCTTGTTATTTTGTTAGCGCACAAACAGAAGACATTGATACACACGATGATTTACATGAAGTTAACTATAAAAGAAAAATCTGGGGTTAGACTTCATGATGACTTTGGCTGAAATAATCTCTTTTATTAACTTAGAATTATAATGAAATAATCGTAATAAAGATAACCATACTAATAATAATAATAATAGTAATGATAATAATAATAATAATTAACCCATACAACCAAATACTTTCAAAAAACACCAACACCATATAGGAAAGCTGAGGCGAAAGGAATGATCTTCAACTCTCCTTCAGGTCACTTTTGGCGTCCAAACGGTACAAATTTCTGCCACTGCAAAGTTGCCAGTTTAATCATCCAATAAAATCTCTTCTTGGAGTCTTAATATACAGAATACTATATCATATTAAATTTCGTTTCAAATATACATGATGCTAAGAGTCATTTTTTAGCATGTTATTATAAGGCAGTCAGTGACAAGAAAGAGAGAAAAATTTCATATCCTCACAAACATCAAACTTTATTAAAGAACACAGGTCAAGTAAAGCACCAAGTTGCAGAAGTCAGGAAGGAACGAGGTAGGAGAACAAGGTATACGGATGTTAAGACACACGGAGAGTTCTTATTTTAAGAATTCGGCAATATGGCATAAACTGCATCACCTTTGTCTGTAATTCTCCCCTCTACTTCAGAGCGTCATGAAAGGTTGTACTCTATACAGTATTTACGTAATTTCATATGTATTAATTGCTCTCGCTTCAAAAAGCAAGATTGTGCATTTATTTAGAATCCCTAAAGTAATGGTATCTAGGGAGATGATATAACAATAAGGACCAAAATAGAAACAAAGACCTTACCATGCACTTCCAATTTCAATATTTCAAAGCAAAATTAAGACATGTTTCATATGACAAATTTACTGTAGCGAAAGTGCCAAGTATAAGAAAGTACGCGTTTACTCAACCCCTCACAGAATGAAAAGACAAGGTAATATTATTCCATCTTGCCTTTATGAAAACAGGTACTAATGAATTAGGAATTCTTTGAAGGAAATCAATATATGGTTACAAAGTTATTAATTATTCACATATGAAGCCAAATCAGCAACTACTCAAATATACCAAAAAATAAAAAAATAAAAATACCTAATCATATCTCACGATAGAGTAACCTAACACAAACATGGTTAAGAAAATTATCCCATCAGTTAAAACTATTTTCTTTTTTAAACAAGGCGCTGAGCTGCAAGGCGGTCTCTTTTAGCGACCTAGTCCATTTTAGAATTGCCCTCATCTTAAGAACTCACCTAACTGTGACAGATATCCAGCCAAACTTTCACACATCCACACACCTTACTCAAGTGAAAATTTATAATGCTATGAAGCACTTATAGCATTTAACTGAAAACTATAAAAAAAAAAAAAAGGCATTGAGTATGCCAACATCAACTCATTCGTGGGCTGTAATTAATAACAATCCGCAATTACAGGTCACACTGAGAGTTCTCATGTACAAAACTACACTTCTTGAGCTATATATATATACTGTGCACACCAAATAATTCGGCCTAATCAATAAAGTCCACTATCTCAAATGGTCAACTGTTTCACTGTAAATTTCCTAATCTCTAATCAGCGTAATCGCTCTCCAGAAGACACTCGTTTAGAAAATCATCTAACCTGATCACACAATAATGACCTTACAATAATTACATTTTTTGAACCCTCCAGTATACTGTACTGGATACATATAATATTTCAAAAGCAATCTAACCTAAACTGACCTAGCCTAACCTTCAATAATTTAATATCAACTTATTATTAACAGTCTATTTTCTGCTGACCCGATATAATAATTATATAAAATTGATCTGAATTCAAGAATCATATCATTATGCTTTCCTGTAAATCATTTTGCATTTGATTAATTTTTTTAAAGCTTTTGTCTTTTGTCAAAACAATTATTTCTTTGCTTAGGAGAGGAAAACAATGCATGGAAAATACAATGTTTTGGGGGCTAAGAGACATTGTCTCTTTGGATAGTCAAGAAAAGCTTATGTAACAACTTTTACGTGGTGCATTAATTAATTATCACTGAACGGTGTCCATTTTCAATTGTCTGATCTCGTAATCTACAATTCAGTCAATATAAACAATCCTAAATTATATGATAAACATATACTTCCCTCTACTCGCTAGCCATTATAACAATAATGCTTAAAAGCTTATTTACTCTTCCTTTAACATAATTCCAGCAAATCTAGGCAGTCAATGTTCCCTGTTTACATTATTCAATTACCTATTTTATTCATTTCTAATGCTTCAGTACCAAATGAGTCTCAACTAGGGAAAAAAAATAAGAAATATAAGTACTTGTTCAAACCCTATGGCATCCTTTTTCTATCTAACGAAAACTTATTTGACACACAATTATCTCCACAACACTCAATCTTCAGTTATTCAAGCAGTAACCTGCAATCATTCAGTCAATGGCCTAATCATAATTTAAACATATCAACTCCCTATTATAAGCTCAATTGTATCCTACCATAAAAAAACAAAATCACTGCACCATGTCACTGTTCCCAATAATTATTTCTTTTACTTTAGCTCACCTAAAACTGAAATAAGTTGACAGTACACAACATAAAACACAAAGATACTTAATAAGATAACAAATAATTAATTTACTTACCAACAATGATTATGAGGACGATGAGGCCAATAACTCCCATTATAATCATCATCTGCCAAGACACGAGTTTCATTAATCATTGAAAATATCCTTGGGTCGTTTGGCAAGCAATTAATTATTAATCTACTTTCTTAAATGTGTTAAGGAGGAGAATTAAGCGTGTATGCTGACCACTTGTGGGTTGGGGAGGAGGGTAAAACGGAAATTAATGGTCACAGTGGCATCCTCCGTCTGTAACATCAGTAGATGCTCCAGTGCCCTCACTTTTAACAACCTCTGTGATCAGTGGACTAAGCTGAGGAGTTCTATTCTAGAGTTCCAGAGTTAGATTCCCGACAAAGAAGGTAGATTATTTAATTACTGCAATAATATAGCAAAGCAAGAATATTAATACTGACTTCTAACCTTAATATTTTCTTTAAAGAAACAACAAAACAATAACAAATTTTCAAGAAAACTATTACATAATCACACAAATTGTTTTAAATCATAAACAGAAAATAATACTATGTTATTTCCCATATTACTAATACCAAATTGTAAAAAGGCATACTGAAAATTATATTATCAGTGACAAAAATTGAGACTTGAATTAACATTTCTGAGTCTCATAACTTCTTAGTAAAATAGAAGATTCATTCCAGACAATACAGTCACTGTAATCAGAATTATGATGTAACAAGGCATTGGAAGACTGACAATTTTAAGAATTATATTTTGCCGACTGACAACAAAAATCTAAAGATCTGCTAATCTCACCAACAAATTATTTACACCATCTCTATGTGAAATTTTTTATATAATTATAGAATTTGAAACTGGGATATTTCTAATCAACATATTCCAAAAGGTATTTTCATGTTTATGATAAGAAGTTACTAAGTACAGTACTCATTCATCCCCGAAGATTTTATGCTAATGCTTCTGCCCTTTCTCATAAACTGATTTGATATTAACTCTTTTAACAGAAAAGGTACCTTTTAAGGATGCATTCTTAAGTGGGATAAAGTGCAAAGGTCCCTCAACTGGGCAAGGATAATTTCAAATTAGCGTGCCTTTCCCTCAAGTGGTAATGAAGTGGAAATCTTTTGTCGCATTACCATACATGACCTGACGTTTTTTCCAACTGAGGGAGTCAGTAGCTTTTATAATATCAAGGAGGGTAGTACTAGATTTCCGCGCCGAGGAGCGGCAGATCGATCCCGCTCTGAGGTGTAATTAATTTCGTTAACAGACGGCAAGGAAAGAGTTAAAATGACCAGAACCTCTTACTACACTCTTCACTTCCCACAGAGAAGAAGCTTTTGCCCATTTCAACTCCCCAAATGTAGCATACTGGTTCTTACCTTAAGATTCTTCCACCACATTTTTCTCTTTAGCTTTCCTGCCTGTTGTTCAAATTGTGATGCTCCCTGCTGTAGGGCATCTGTAAAACACCCACTTATTAGAAGAATGGTAAAGATTGTTTAAAAAGGGTAAACTTTATTTTAAAAACTTTCAACAAGAATGCAGCTTTTATGATATTTTCATTATTAATTTTCTACTTTTAATCAAATAATGACAAACTGATACTGAATTTTTAAACTCCAATCTACAAAGGGACAAATATCTTCATATAAAATCTTTAAAAATCTTATGAACAATAAATAAAAATGTGTCAACATACAAATGATGGAAGTATATTAAATGTCACCAAACAGAGCATCAGATATAGAAGCCTAACATAGCACAGTAACGGTAATTCTGTCAAACAAAGTTCTTTGCCATATTCAGTACAAGTCTGTGCATATTGATAGTTGGTGCTTACATATCAACCGATCACATGGAAGTAATTCAGAGGTTTCAAAGTTTTAGATTTCAAAAAGTATATTACAGTTCAGGGGAACATGCAACAGTACTATTATATTTTCTCTGGGGATCGAAGTAGCATAACCAGTAGTGCTTGACTTGAGAGGTGATGTGCCCGCATTCATCCCACAGTGAGGCGATAGGAAGGGCATCCAGCCTTAATTTCCCAGTATTAATTCATCTGTGTCCACCCCCAACTAGGGACTTATAGTGACACAAAAAATTTTAAAAAATTTATTATATCTGTTCTATGTATTCCATGAATGACTCCCCTTTGAAAAAAACACTTTAGTTAACTTTTCAGCAAAGCACAAAAACAGTACCATACAGCAAGTAATACTAACCTAACAAATCATAAGTTAATTTTAATAAGCAATGATATGAATGAAAGACTAAAAAACCAGTAAAAATAAAAAAATTACCAGTATGAGTTGCAGAGATAGAGGGAGATATTAAAAAAAAAAACTCCAAGCAACAATTCCTACACAATACTTACTTTTAATTGCCATTACCTTTTTGTGCATTAAAAAAAAGTGTACAGAGCATGCAAAAGACATTCAAGAAGAAAAGGTTAAAATTTTACATGACTAGTTTAACACATACAATTATCGGGTAATAGAAAATACACCATCATTTTCAAGACAGATATTTTAAGTCATCAAAACACACCAAGTAAGACTAAAAGATACTATAGTTGGCATACACTAAGCAAGGAAGAACACTAGTACGCAATCAAATAACTAACTACTAATCGGCTACGCAAAGACAACCAGATAATACGCATCTCTCTTTCCATCAGGCTAAGAGTTTGAAAACAAAGATTATACAGTCATAAAACTTATATTGTACAATAAGTTTAAGAGTTATAACACTAATATAATTGACATAGAGAAAGATGAATAGTGAGTGAGATATTATTCAGTGGTTACTATATCACTAAGAGCTATGAAGCTATAAAGCTATACAAAATATATGATCTATTGATGCTAATATCCTTAAATGGAAATACAGTTACAAATACATACAATAAAGAGTGGTATTATGGAAAGAGTTTCTTTCCTTACTCATCCGTACATGCAATCGCAATGTATAATAATCAGTTGTACGCCTAATTTAACTTCTAAGAAATTTCGTAATACTCCTACGACAATCTTTTCTAACAGTTCAATGATATCAATGTAGCCATGCTGTGAGGAAATGGTGAGCTAAAACGTCACATATCATCCACCGAAACTGTTCTACTGTTCTTTCAGATGGAAATAAAAATAATAGAAAAAATTCCAAGTGCCCAAAATCTCGGTAAATGGAGATTGTGAGTCAAGAACGATTACTGTTTTCTCTGTTCAAGAAATTACTACGAGGAAATAAATGATTATATATACAAAATGATGAGGGCAAGATATCCTGTTAGCAGACTACAAACAATTAGATGTCTATATAAACGAATTGATGAATGCAAGATTACATCAAAATTTATACCAGAAAGATGCTATAAGTTATCTCATGACAAAAGTGTCTTCACTCACTACTCCACTTACTTAAGACTAGTAACACCTTGCTGAGAGTTTTATATCTGCAGTCTTCATATAACACAATAAATAGTCTCTCTAAGACAGGACTTAAGAACATTAATAATTTGAAGGGTTTTGTTTATCAACATCTTTGATTCTCCGGTTAGAATAATTATAATTATACACAATAGATGATAAAAAAAATTTCTATACAAAAGAAAAGCCAAGATGTAAGAGACAGAACGAGCACTTATGCTATGGTAAAAAGTGATATAAACGAATGATATGCCTAAAACAGTGGCATAAATTGGTCAGTTTTATTATTATATAAAAATTAAAATGAATATGCTGTATATGAGTTGCACAGATTTAAAATTAATTCAAACAATTGTAATTTTGAAAAAAAATGGAAAAAGTTAAGTACCAAAAAAATATTATAGGTACAAAAACTGGTATGGTTGATGTAATACAAACTGTCTACTGGTACATAACTAATGTAGTTAATATTATTTAAATGAGGTAACTGTAAGAGAATAAGTAGATGTCAGAATTCCTTAATTATGTTAAGTCAAAGATCTCTTTTAAAAGTTTTCAGCATTTATAACAACCATGTATATGTCAGTTTTTATATATTCTCTCTTAACAGAAGTCCTGCAGATCTACAAAGCTGCTTCTAAACTAAAAAATGTATACTAAGAAAAAAAAATTGTATTGTACCAAAAATTGTCATCCCGCCCAACTATTATCATTAAGAGTGCAAGACGCGTTCATGTGCCGTCTATTAAAAAAAAATTAAAGGAAAAGAATCAGCTACTGTCCCATTCTGATTCAAGTCATTCACAATCAAAAGCTTTTTTTTTGAAACTGCCAAAGGGATTATATATCCTCTAGAAACAGTGATAGGGTATTCTGCCATCATATAATCAATTATGTACACTTCATAATCCATGTACAGCTCTTGAAAGACATAATATTTTTGTCATGTGAAAATACACGGAATTTTTATTTATGCATTCTAAATTATAAGGTTATTTATCTCTTTAGGCATATAAGCAATTCCTTATTGAATTTATATGTTTTACTCTACTACCAATTTCTTTAAACACCAAAGACTGAGGATTCCATATATATATATATATATATATATATATATATATATATATATATATATATATATATATATATATATATATATATATATATATATATATATATATATATATATATATATATATATATATATATATATATATATATATATATATATATATATATATATATATATATATATATATATAGGCTAATATGAGGTGTGTAACGAATATCCAAGAATATTCAGTGTTAAAAGGGAAACACACTTTACAGCTTTTATCTGCTATAGTTGGCATAGTAATTATATGTCCTAAGTTTAAGTTCCAGTCGGGGTAAAAATTACTTATATATATATATATATATATATATATATATATATATATATATATATATATATATATATATATATATATATATATATATATATATATATATATATATATATATATATATATAATTAGTAAACGGGTATTGCCGTCTATATCAGTTTAATCAATGGATGTCCTATTTATGTATAATACATTAAATACGTTAGTATCCATAAAGAAATAATGTAGGTAGTATACAAGAAACTAGGAGTCTAATGCAATGCATCCGTAAAATGAAAAATTAATATATTTTGCTGTACAGGTATTTTACGTATTTTCTAGTTGCATTTGTGGCCTATGCCAGGTCAATAAAAAAAATTACATAAAAGAGGAAACAAAATAATCCTGAATTAGGTAAAGTATTAACAGATTTTTCATCATTTACTGTATATAATTAAGATGGAGAGATATAATTTTTCTTTATACAAAACTACTTTTGTTATTACTGATGGCTAAATACCCCCCACAGCTAAGATTTAATTTAAATATTCAGAGGAATGGTGTGTGTGTTCTTTCAGCATATGGAAGGAAGCTAATTTAATATAGTGCTCTATTTAATATGCGTTCAGGTAGCAATGTCTTCTACGTGTAATTTTCGGGAGATGAGCCACTGCGGGCGTTCCTCCCAAGTATGTGTTTTATACCTGCACGATCATCAAGCTCAGAGAGTTTCTGATCTCTCTCGAGCACCTTCTCCACGTTGGTTCTCATCATGTCCACCACCTACACTTGACAAGATGACAATAGAATATGGTCCAGAGGAAAAGAAAAGAAAAAAAAAAAGATATATAGACACAGATATAGAAATAATAAGTTGACATAGTTTCCCATTTCTCTTCGACCTCCTTCCGAGGGAGAGGGAATCGGTGGTATAAAATTACAAGTCGTGACAACACAGGCTGTGAAGGATAAAAACATTCGCTTGCATACGATATGGTCATCATTAGCAATGTTATATACCCACACACAGTTTTATACAAGAAAAAAAAGTATCAAGAGTGATAATTAATGGATATTTGAACACAACTAGAAGAAAACAATACTCTACAGACATTTTCAAAACACAATATTATTTAAGCTCTCTACTATACACCACAAGTACTATATAAGCATTGCCAATGTTATTTTAATATTACAAAAATTACAATACCCACCAAAAAAATTTGATTCTGTAATATAAAATATGAAATCAGAGCATACTTTGTGCTGGTGTTAAATAGGGATATTCCCATAGCCAAAATAACATTAACAATGCAAAAAAAAAAAAAAAAAAAAAAAAAAGCTACAAAGTAGTTCTGTTTATCAATAAGTAGCAAATTTTTCTTACAGATTTAGCATTTTTCTTTACAAGCCACAGTACTGTATAAGAACCCATGAGAGTAATTACTTTTCCAAAGACGAAAACTAAGTACTGAAGACTATGCAGAATAACGTCACAACATACTCCAGCTCACGTTAAAATTTGCTACCATAAGTAAACACACCACAAATCACAATATTACATGGAGAAAGAAAATAAGAACAAATGTAATAATAATAATAATAATAAAAATAAGTGATCTGGCCAGGAAGAGGCAGCAACTGAGTGGGAAGAGAGGGAACTTCCCAGTACCTGCTCGATCGTCCAGTTCGGAAAGTTTTTGATCCCTTTCCAGGACTTTTTCCACATTTGTCCGCATGATGTCCACGACCTATGGTCCACAAAAAATCCACAGACATAGGATGATAATGAGAATAAAATCTGATTTGATTACAACCTACATAGCAGAGTTCAAAAGTCTTACCCAAAACACAATTAGATCAAAGTAGGATAACTCAGACAGAAGGAGAGACAGGGAGAGCTTTTAAAAGAAGTAAAATAATCATATCTAAAAATACGAATATAATCAATAATTAGAAATAATAATAACAGAAAATAATTCAAGAAAATTATAAGATATTTTGTGTCCTGCAAGGAACATTTTACTTTTTACGAGTTGATTACATATATGAATCAAAACTCATAAAAACTTTACATGAATGACAAACTAAGTTTGCTTGCAAAAAATCTGCAATGTAACAGCAAACTTAAAAGACATACTAAAAAAATTTTAAGTATAAATAATGAAAATAAATTCAGTGCATAAATGTTTCAAAGTAAACAAAAGATACTGTAATGAATAAAGAAGCTTTTGTCAATTTCCATCTGCCACTGAATGTACTCAAAATAATCTGAAAAATTATATTAATCAGTTTTTTCTCATAATATACATATACAGTTCAGTATTGTGACATAAACATCATGACCAGAGCTTTTCATACTAAGTTCAACTTGCATCCTTCTATAAATTACCTCATGCCATTATGCACCAAACTCAAAACATACCTATACACCATATCACTGTCACAAACAGCATCCAAAGAGGAATGCAAGTATATAGAGATGGTGCTTGATACGTGCTCTCTCGGATTTATTATTGGGGTTTCCTATGATTAACATACACAAACACATTTCTCAAGTTTCTAAATTAATACAGGTCATAACTTATGGATCTAATTATATAATGATCAAATAATGGATTCACTGAGAGCATCTTATCATCTCTATTTACATTAGCCTCTCTGTATTGCAAGAATTTAGTTCCACAGCTTCCCAAAAGAATACCCAAACCAGGAAAGTAGTACGACAAGCTGTTAGTCATAACGGAAGTATCAAACCACAGGTTACTTAGCATCTGAAGTGATTAGTAAGCAAAACCCACAGGCGCGTAATCATCAAAAAGCAAAAGCAAGTCTTCAAATGTGCTATTTCCCTAGAAGCAAATATCATCCAGTAACTAAGACCTGCTGCCAACCATTCCTCCGTCTCGTTTGTAAATCTCACCTGCGCGGTTATCTAGTTCAGACAGTTTCTGATCCCGTTCCAACACTCTCTCCACGTTGACCCGCATAATTCCCACGACCTGAAGTCCACATTGTGCAACAGAAATCAAATGAAAGTCAGAGAATAATAGAAAAAATATGAACTCTGCAGCTGCTTTGAAATAAAGGAAAACTGCTCTGAAATTCTGGGTATTGCTACATAACAGAGGAAAAGTAATCAACATTTCAGTAACTCCAGAAAACTTGAAGTTTCTCATTTTATTTGCATTCCACAATGAAAAAGACTTCAAAATCTGATCACATAAGACAAAGGTCACAGGAGGGCAATGAATAGATTGTTCTAAGTCTACATAATCTATACAAAAAATCTAGCCTTGCACAACCTTAACCAACTAGAAATCTAATAAGGAGCATAATAACTTCGTCATAATACAATAAAATCAACTAGTGCATTACATACCTAATCATAGATGGGCAATTCACTATTGAGACAAAATGAAATAACTGAAAAACTTGTATATCAAAGCAAAAATATTAAACAAGAATCACAGCAAAACAGTCTCATAACAGGTTAGGCTGGGAGGCAGTAACCAATATTAACAAGTAATGCTACATTTAGCTAGTCTTCAACACCTTTCACACTTCCAATAATCTAAGCCCTCTCCCCACTACCTCTTCATATGCTCTCCTGCTTCAAGTTCTGAAATACCAGGTCTTAAAATGATAAATAACTTATGATTTAAGTATTTTTCAAAAGATCTAAATACATTACATTAAATGTTAGACATTGTGTAATTTTTCTTATTATATACTATATGCTGCATATGATTAAAATTGTACATGATAAATTGTTTGAATTCTAAGCGAAACTAGAAAACTACCAAAGTCAAGCCTAAATAAGCCTTGTGAACACAAAGTTCACCCCCATAAGAATAAGATTTGCAAATAAAATCGAAAATAAAAAGTGTTTTGTGTAAAGTTACCTAAAATGTGACCTACTGCTGGATATGTACCTACAGAAATCAAAGGACAAATTTAGAATCCATCTCTATATAATGTATTAGAGGCTAATCCTTCAAGATTCAATGGGGTGCCCATTATAATATTCTTATTCAAAACCTAAATAAATCACCTATGTAAAATGTATGTAAATTACCTATGTAAAATCTGAGTAAACCACCTATTAAAATATCTCAAATACATAACCATTGTCAAAGTGATACAACTAACCAAGAAAGCCTTGAAAATACTGTCGTGCGATTGCAACATAAAATTCGACCTCTAGCTCCACACACCAAATCCCGCAGCCCCAACCACCATTGCGACGCAAGCCAAACCGATGCTGTCAAGTCTTGTGTTGTAAAAATTAGCCCATCTCAAATAGTAGCCTGGCAAAGGCTTTTCACGACATTCCTACCTGCACGGGCCTCAAATTCAGACAGTTTCCCATCCCTGATCATGACACGTTCCACATTTTTACGCATGATGAATGCGACCTGTTGAGCGTATGAGACACAAAGATGTAATGTACAGAAACGAGGTTAGGGAAGGAAGTGGCCAATTTCAACTACAGTCAAAGATAAGAATGGATGCTACCTGTTGAGCGCACAAGACACAAAGACGTAATTTTCAGAGACGAGGTGAAGGAGAGAAGTAGAAAAGTGGCAGACTTCAATTAATTCCAAAGATAATCAGGAATTGTCGCATTCAGAGGTTCAAAGAGAATGAATAAATTTGTTGAAGAAATACCTGAATTACTTACATCTTATAATTTGAATTAACACCACTGTAAAATCTTCCTCTCCACAAACATTTAGATAAAATCATCAGTCCGCAACTTACAGGTTTTTATTACATATGTACAACAGTGAGACACAAACACAATACCCTAATCATATGCCGTGCATAATCGAGAGCATAAATAGAAATGAGACAAAAGAACATCATATCAACACGAATATACATATCAGACTTGTACTATCTCCTTGTTCAATTACAATGTATAAAATAAAAATACTTTAATATCAGCACCCTAATCATTCTTAAGGACATTGTCAGATGTAAGTATGCAAACACAAGGGACGACTGAAGAAACACAAACTAGATTCTTAAGAAAGAAAACAAAAATTCTAACAATGCAAAAAAGAGGAGAGAGAGTGTTCACTATAATAAAATAACTTCAAATGGCCCCAAGAAAAACCTGTCCATATTGTGAATAGGATGAATTAAACGGAAACTATAAAACAATTTATTTATGAGAATCACTAAATTACTTTAAGAGCAGCACACAATAATCTCCAGAAACTTTTGCTCTCTTAAAAACTTGAAAAAGAAGACCAAATATAAAGTTAAAGACAAAACCAGCTTTTTATTTAAACTTGCATGTCATTCTTATATAAACTGAATATAAAGCATGTTCAATATCTCATATATGCAATACCTTAAAAATAATTTATAATAATCATAATAATAATAACACTAATAATAATAATACGAGAAAGCTATTTAATGCATCTTTTCTCAAACAGAAACATATCAGTAGTCTAAACAAAATGCTGCATTAAATAATTTTAATCATCTCATTATCTAAAATTTGAATTAAAAATTTGAATAAAAAATACAAGTCAAATAAAGTCTGAACCAAAACAAAAATCAAAATAAAGGTAATATTTAATTATTTATTCAGCATTTACAATTTACTATAAAGAAAAAATATTTGTTACTAAAGAATATGGCTTATTAATCGGGAAAAATTTTGTGAAGAATTTGGCTGGATCGTCAAGTTCAGTACCAATTTGAAAAGTGCTTGAAGTCTGACACCATAATACCTAGAAAATAGGGCCGTCTCCTGGAACTGCATTAATGACAACCTAAGAAGTAGCTACAGCATATTTTTTCTTGAGCAAAAAAACACTGTCCATATATATCAGTTTCATCCTCTGAATCACCACTTATAAAGTATCAATTCACAAAATTCCATTCATGTCTGCAAGCACTTCTGAGACATACATATACAGTATTTTCACAGCTTTAAAGTTAAATTACACACCACCAAAGATGCTACAATAATAATAATTAAACTAAGATTTAAATACACCAAATTACTCTTCAGGTCCCCAAACAATTCCATTTTTTTTTTTTTCATAGTTATATACCATCATACCTCATCTACTTGTGCTTGTGTTTGCTGAAGTCGCTTGGCAGCAGCCACTTGCTGTGGTCCACGAGGTCCTCCCACAATTTCTCCATTCTCCCCCGTTGGTGGGGCATCACCAGGAGGAGCCCCGCCCGCTGCTGCCGCACCGCCTTCAGTCGACCTACGGAAAATAGATTACAGGGAGTTAACAAATAATGAGGTGTTTTATATTCGAACGTCATCTGTACATCTCAATCTACCAAACGCTACATTAGAGGACACTGGCATAATGCAAGGTGGTAATACACTGTAACATTACATTTATGTTCAAACATCATTCATTCGTCAAACTCTACCAAACACTGCACTAGAGGACACAGGCATAATGCAAGGCGGTAATACACTGTAACGTTACATTTATGTTCAAACGTCATCCACTCGTCTCAATCTACCAAAAGCTTCATAAGAGGACACAGACATAATGCATGGTGGGAATACTCAGTAATGTTACAAAAAAGTAAAAAAAAATAATAAAACTGAGAAAGTTAAGTGTTTGTTAAATTACTGCTATATAAAATCATTACAGGACAACACAATCGTGAAATTCATTAAAATATCACTTACAACAAAATGCTTTAAAGATAGTAAATTAAGTTTACCCCTATTTATGAATAATACCTTAGACTTTTGTAAAAGCTTTTAGCACCTCTGGAAAATTATGAAACTATTAAATAAAAGTGCAACTTTACCATTACTTTTCACTTGGAGACACCATTCCAATCCCCTTGGAAATGTTTAAAATTCCAAAAACATCATCCATGCATATAACATAAGTACAAGATACGATTCTTTTTCGTAATACAGGGGTCACTGTTGTTCGCTGTTTCACTCTTTTGTTGTCAATCTATTGGGGCAACGTCATTTTGTTATTAGTTGCGGTTTCGTGGTCCCAATTAGCAACAAACAACGGTGACCTCCTGCACACTCATCCCTTACACAAAGCAACCACATCATTGACAATGTACTCAATGGATGCTGAACTGAATTCTCAACACTTTATAATGGTAGTAATCAGAAATAAGAACAAAAGGCCAAGCGGGATTATGTAATATAGATATACATGCACGTGTATGTACATGCATAATGTAACAAAATTAACCAATACTGTATATTTAAAAATTGATGGATATGCGATGTAACATTTGTATTGTTGGTGAGGTTAGATATAAATAAAACTTCATTCTTTTTTATAACTTATTTTTGTGACTGGAATTTCATCTGTTAAATAATAATCCGAAGTTTAGTGCAGCACAATGCTGTCAACTACTGTTCTTTGGGGCCAAGGTTTGAATCCTCGTAGAAATAGGTATTAATGTGTCACTGGAAACAATCAGGAGTGGAACTTTATATATTATAAAATGAGTGATAGCACTGTACAAAAGTAAACTGTATTATATTTACTTAGGCAGTATGGACTTCATCCATATGATTTGAGAAGGGATAGATAAGAAGTGATAATCCATAACCCACTAATATATTAAAGAAAAAATTCTGTAAAACCTCATATTGTGCCCAAGACATATTCAACCTGATGCAGATATCCATTTTGTGAAGGAGACTACGTACAAAGAGCTTCTAATCAAAGTCGTCATGTATGATTTTCTACCTTAGCAATCTCCTCTATGAGGAATATTTGATCTATGATGTCTCCAATTCTTGTAAGTAACGTAAATTCCTTCCTGATGTCCTAAGCATTGCTCTTTGTACTGTAATTCCTACCTCTTTGCACATTTATTGTGATATTTTTTTTCATTCTGAAGGTCATACACTTAGTTGCAATAGACAAAAAATTTTATGTTAATTATACAGCAGTAGAGACCATAAAGGCCCAAACTTGCAAAATATTTTACTAAATTATGACAACATTTTCTATAACCCCCTTAATCTGTATGCAAGGTAAATTAACATTTGTTAAATTTGAACAAGAGATGTCAAAAGCACTGGATGAGCTGAAATATAGTGTAATACCCAAAATACTGAAACTGAGAGTCATTACCTCATATTTTTAACTGATCTAAATATTAAAATTGGAAAACGGGGTAAGAAATATAAAAAAATTGTGGTCAATTTATATTTAAAATAATGAATCCTCACAAAAAACACAAGAAGCACAATGGGTAATGCTTCGTTATGTTACAAGGTTTCCTCTTATATGACCCCCCCCTGGTAAGTTCAAGGCTTGACTAAGCAAAATTCCGACACATACTCTGTTTATTAGTACTCTGCATTAGTGTCCTTGGATCAGGTAAAGATCAGTGACGCCCAGTACATTAAATAACCCTGTAAATTGTTAGCTTAGATTAAGTTGGAATAGGTTATGTTATGTTAATACCTCACCTTAGCTAATAATTTACAGGCATATTTAATGTACTGGGGGTCACTCATCTTTACTTGATCTCCTTCCTTCTTGTTGTAGCCATACCTTGTTACTGACAGTCAAAATAATGACAGTAACGGCTCTATAGCACGGTCACATATTTCTTGCAACATCGTTAATTTTTAAAATTTTATTTTCAACTGTATATAAAAAAGTGAAAACATTTTTGTTTAACTGAAAAACTACATTCAGAATCATAAAATGGCATCTTAAAAATAAAAGAAAGCAATGTTGCAGGGTACTCTGACCACGTAATAGGGGCCTAAATCTCATGCAGAGGGTAATCTAAATGGATCGTATGTATAAAAAAAAAAAAATTTCAAATGACAAGAGGAAGAGATTAACAAACATCTGTAAGCACATATTTACCAAATAACTGTTAATCCCACAACTGAAATGCTCATTCCTTCCCCTCAAGACTTCCCTATTACTAATATTCTTGACCTGAAAGATTCACCTACACTGTCAAAACTGTGGGAATTGCTCGACTGTGGAATTTAAAAAAAAGTTGTATGGAAGGCTGCTTCCCCAGTTTTGTTTTGGTTTATGAAACTCGTCATGCATGTTCCAGCCTCAACAATGATCCGTTTTTGTAGATATATGCAAGCTGATGTCATATGAGTGTTTGGAAAGAAACAATTTTAGTAGCTAGCTTGATAAATGCCAAGAATTTAATGGTTTAAGTGAGGTTCATCTTCTCTTGATTTTTCAAGAGGATATAAACTCTAGAAATTCCTTCCCTTAGATTCAAAATAAATAATGAGGCAATAAAATTTCCATTGACAGTCCCAGCATTCCTCTCTTTATTTGGATAAAACAGAAGAACAAAGATAATGTGTAATGTAATCCTTAATACTGTCTGCTCTCCAAAACAGTTATAATAGTATATAATGATAAAAATAAATAATATGAAGTACTGAAACATTCTCAAAAAGTTAGAATTCAGATCTAACAATGAATAGTCTCAGTTATTGTCCAAATATTCTCGTCTCATTCATAAGATGACAAAAAGGTGCTGAAATTATGCTGAATCTTAAAAGGAACACATATTCTGCTGAAGCACCACAGTTTTCTAAATGAACAATGTCATGATAAAACTGTAAGAAATTCACCATAAACACGAACTGTGTCATGATAAAACTGGAAAGGATTCATCATAAACACAAACGATGTCATGATAAACCTAGAAATAATTCATCATAAACACGAACAGTGTCATGATAAAACTGGAAAAGCTTCATGAGGAACACGAACGGTGTCAAGATAAAGACTGGAAAAGATTCCAAGATTTGTTGTAACATGAGCATAAACCTCTGGGAGGAGCCATTGTCCTCTCTTCCAAAGCCTCGTCAGAAAGGGGACTTTTGGCTGAAGAGATGCAAGATATGTGGTTATCACCAGATATACTGTTCAACTCTATATCCGTTCCATATCAATATTCATTCAATTCAGGCTGACATTCTGAACTCACTCCTCTCCACCTTCCCCTTCCGGTTTGGCATCGCCCTCTCCGACTTCACCCTCTTTCTTCTCACCTTCCCCTTCTTTCTTTTCGCCTTTGGTTTCTTCCCCTTCTTTAGGAGCTTCGCCATCGGCTTCCTCGTTCCCCTCGGCGTTTTTGTCGGGAGCCATGCCTTCGGGAACTTCCTCGGACTTGTCTTCAGACATGGCTGATTTGGTCTTCCCAAAGCATATTACAAATCCAAAGTATAAATTAAGAATAATTTACCACGAAGACAATTATCATCCCCATAATTCAGGGTTGGTCAGTACATCTCTCTATCTCTGATTAAAACAAAAAATGTACTAATTTCCATAAGTATCAGAGAGAGCAAACTTAAAACCAGTTAGAAATCACAAGATCCAAAAAAGCTAAAAACTTTACATGATTATCTAATATTTGCATATCTGATATTCAAAGTTTCATGCAATACAGCAAAATATCAAAATCAAGTCAAGGAATAGGGAAAAATAAAAACACAACAAATTAACAGAGTGCTAACAAGAGGTATCAAAGGGAATGCTTTACCAACACTTACAAACCTCTAGAGACAGACACTCCCAAACTTACGAACAAGTTAGGTTCCAGAAGTCTGTTTGTAAGTAGAAATGTTCATAAGTTGTGTTTAGGTAAAAAATAAATATGATACAGTATATACATAAGCAGTACTGTACAATGGTTTGGCTAAAGACACTTAATTACTACATAAAAAATAGAGTACTGTATATAAAATTAATTAATTTTAATACAGTAATAATAAAGTAATAATACAATACACTACAGCAAAACATACATTAATATATGGGTAGATAATGGGTGGGTTTTATGTTTGTATCTGTGAATGTTCGAAACTCGGATGTTCGTAAGTAGGGGAGCTTCTGTGATTGTTTTCATACAAAACTATTATGGCTGTGATCATCTATGTACGTAGAATTATAGTCATATAATCTCCAAACTTTATTGAGATTTGGAATAAACAAGCTTAATCCACACCAAAAAAAAAAAAAAAATCCTTCTTGAATTTAATCTCACCTATTCAATATGTACTTATCTCCTATATAAACAACTTTTTATTTTGCATTTTTACAAACTATCTCCTATGGGGGACCATCGTAGCATAACCGATAGGGCGCTTGACTCAGGAATGACCTGCATTCGAGCAAAAAGCGGGGAGATAGGAAGGGCATCCAGCCTTAATTTCCCAGCTTCAACCAGTCTGTATCTACCCATAAATAGGGACTATTAGCAACACATAAAAAATAAAAAACTATCTTCTAGCCATAAAAATAATGCCAACTATATAGTGTATGCATATACTGTATTTTATCTTATAATCTTTAGCAGTCAACAATAAAATATTTTCTTTTAATCAAACAGAAGCTAAAATTACAAAAAATTAAGGAATGGACAAAAAATCTACTAAAGATTAACACTAGACCAAAAATCTACAAAAGATTAACACTAAATTCTCCAAAAACTAGGAAAAAAACAAGAATGAATTGTGGATCACATAGGAAAAGAAGAGAGGATGGTAGATATTAACTTTCACACCCCCACCACGTGAAATAAGGGTAAAAATCCTGTAAAAATATATACAACCTAAAATAGTAATAATAGTAGTTAGCATCTTGCCTCTTAAACTAAGGAAAGTAACCTAACCACTAAAACCAAACTTAACCCAAACTAATATAAATTTCATTAGATTTTTACTTAAACTAGGAGTATGAATGGAAAATAGATTTTCATGATAAGATAGTCACCCACATTATGAAGTGGTTTAATAGCGAATCCGAAATCTGGGAAGTGGATTAATATCAAGATACCGTAACTAAATCATGATTAGGATAAAGATTCATTTTATGAACCCCTTATTTATTTTGGAGTACTGTACACTATTTTTAAACTACTGTACACTATTTTTAAACTAACTAGTCTAACTAACCAAACCTAACCCAACTCAAATTTGAGGCTTTACATACCAAGAAAGTTATAGCAAGGTGCATAAAACGAATCTTAATCTAGGATGGTTTTGACAATTCAAGAAGTCGTACTGAAGCTTAGGAATATATACAATAAAATATAAAAATGAAAAACAAATAAATTCAAAGACAGCTCAGTCAAGCCACACCCACCTATATAGGACATTTTTAGGGCCAATCAGCGTTTCGCTAGATTCACTAAGACGCACAAAAATAAGCATAAATACAAATAAACTTAAAATGCCTAACTGCTCTTTAATTAACGAATGAAAGGGAAAAATAACGAGAATTACGCTTAGTAATCTTATGCTTTTCTTAACTGTCAAAAGGAGACGGGAGCAGAAATGGTCAATTATTTCTACTACTTAAACTATTCTAGCGTTTCTTTTGACCTGACCTAGCAAGAATTAACACACAAGAAACATAACTTGAATAGGCTAGACAGCTTACATGCGTCTACGGCGTAACAGAAGTCAAAGTAGAAGAATAAAAATTTTTCCAACACGAAATTTGACAGTTGTTTCGAGACCTCTCCCCCTCCCCACAGCTCGAGTCGGATCGATCAACAAACCCACACCTCTTATTTGACCTTATTTAACCTCTTTTGACCTCTTAAACGCCACTTTTTCATAATTATTTCTCTACTAGGGTACTTCTAGAAGCCCTCTAGCACTTTACTGATTCCAATTCACTTACATTGCCTATGAAATGGGCCCAAAAATTAACAGTACACAAAAAAAATATGGCAGGACAGCTGCTGATGTGGTCGACTGTGCGCCGCGCAATCTCTCTCTGTCTCTCGCTCTCTCTCTCTCTCTCTTCTCATAAAATCACTCGTTCATAGCTAATCCTGTTCATATCATTCATTATTTTACCTTTCCTCTATGTTTCTTCATGTAATTATAAACCACCAATTATAAACAGCTACTCTACGTAATACTGAGAATAATGACTAAGATATCATGCATTTCCTTTATGAGGAAATTCTCTCCCACTTCATTAGTCATTGTTAAAACCCGTAATATCATACACAAAAATGTAATAATAATAATAATAATAATAATAAGAAGAAGAAGAGAGGAAAAAGAGAAAATATTAATAATAATAATTATAATAATAATAATAATAATAATAAGAAGAAGAAGAAGAAAAAGAAGTTATAGAAATAATAATAATAATAATAATAATAATAATAATAATAATAATAATAAGAAGAAGAAGAAGAGAGGAAGTAATAGAAGTGATAAAACTAATAATAATAATAATAATAATAATAATAATAATAATAATTATTATTATTATTATTATTATTATTATTATTATTATTATTATTATTATTATTATTATTATTATTATTATTCCCCTTATTGTTTTCTATTGTTTTCTTTTTTTTAATGTCGGCTACCCCCCAATTAAAGGGGGAAACAGCCAAGGTAGATAGAAATTATTATTATTATTATTATTATTATTATTATTATTATTATTATTATTATTATTATTATTAATATTATTATTATCAAATTTAGATTTAGCTATTTTTTAGCAACTTTAGCGATTTTTATCTATTTTTCTCGACACACTTGGCTAAGTTTCCCAAGCAACGAAAACGAGTCTTTCACGGCAGGAACATCCAACATGACGCTTGTGAGTAGGAATTGTGCTCAGTCAAAATACTGTTAAATCGTGTTTTAGCCACAATAATTTATATGGAAATAGTATATTGAAGAGTTAAACAAGTGTTGTCGTTATTTATTGGTAATTTTAGTTAAATTTCAAGAAATTGTTAAAAATAGCGATTGTGGCATGTGCGTGATGGGGCAGAATTTGGAGTGGATTAATTTTTTTTTATCGCTTTGCATCTGTTTATTGAATTAGTTTTTCATTATATTTTTTTCATTTATTGAGTAGGTCCATTTATCCAAATACTCATTTATTGGATTTCTGGAGAGAAATATGTGTATATTTGTTTATTATTTAGGTGTATTGGGGGTATGGTCACCATTTCATTTTTCGTGATGGAAATTTATTTTTATAATTCTGTCCGTTTTTCGTAGTTGTCTATCGTAAAGTTTCATTGTTTTCATAAAATTTAACATATTTAAGTATTCGAATATTTGCTAATGGATGTATTTTATTTTTTGTTTTAATTTCCTGCCACAAGTAATTGCCATATTGTTTTACCGTAAAATTGTCATGGATTATTATTTACGCAATTTTTAAAGTTTCTCCCGAATCCCATTCCGACTCTTAACGTTAGGGCTGGTTAAGTTAGGCAACAAAAATTCGAGAGGTAATTGTTTAGTTTCACACTCCCATGAGTGAAACAAAAACTAGAAACAAATTTAATGGAGTTTAAGGTATTTTTTGTATATTTCACCCTTCTCATCCCCGATTAACATGTGGCTCAACAGAGGTTTTGGATATAAGAATTTTGATTATTTTTAAGGAATCCGATCGTAATTTTTTGTATGATAAAGTAAGTTACGTAAGACTAGGTTTGGTTCAGAAGGGAAATTGGTAAAAATTGGTTTGGTAATAGAGTAGCTGATGCATGGAACAAGCTTTCGAGTTGGATAGTAAATACCAATACCTTAGACACCTTCAAATGTAGATTAGATAGACATATGACAGAGGTAGGGTGGGTATGAATAGGTTAGTGCTTATTAGAAAAATCATATAAAGAAAAATAGAATAAATAAGTAGAGTAGAATAGAATAGGTTAGACATGCTGAAAATACAATTCAAATATGGAGCTGCCTCGTGTGTGCCAGTAGGCATGTTGCAGTGTCCTCTTCTGAACCAAAGGCTCGGTACTGGGTC
>JAXCGZ010017523.1:37500-45000 GCA_037179515.1 Halocaridina rubra | reverse complement strand
TTTCACATATGTAATGTGCTTATTTGATATTTCATGCCCGAATGAGATTGGGAATTGAATTAAATGCTAAAATGAAGCCACGAGTGAGGTTGGGAATCTGTAATATGAACATAGTGGCATTCAGATAGAATGCGTTCATTCCTAAGTATAGCAGATATAAGCTATAAGGTTGGGTTCCTTTTAACCTTCTGTGGTGTAGTGGTAGCTCCTTGACTTAGTAATCATAAGTCTTAGGTTCGAGTCCAAGTCGGGGTAAAAAAAAAAGTATTCATGTTTTCACATATGTAATGTGCTTCTTTGATATTTCATGCCCGAATGAGATTGGGAATTGAATTAAATGCTAAAATGAAGCCACGAGTGAGGTTGGGGAATCTGTAATATGAACATAGTGGCATTCAGATAGAATGCGTTCATTCCGATAAGTATAGCAGATATAAGCTATAAGGTTGGGTTCTTTTTAACCTTCTGTGGTGTAGTGGTAGCGCCTTGACTTAGTAATAATAAGTCTTAGGTTCGAGTCCCGGTCTGGATAAAAAAAAATTATTCATGTTTTCACATATGTAATGTGCTTATTTGATATTTCATGCCCGAATGAGATTGGGAATTGAATTAAATGCTAAAATGAAGCCACGAGTGAGGTTGGGGAATCTGTAATATGAACATAGTGGCATTCAGGTAGAATGCGTTCATTCCTAAGTATAGCAGATATAATCTATAAGGTTGGGTTCCTTTTAACCTTCTGTGGTGTAGTGGTAGCGCCTTGACTTAGTAATCATAAATCTTAGGTTCGAGTCCCGGTCGGGGTAAAAAAAATTATTCATGTTTTCACATATGTAATGTGCTTATTTGATATTTCATGCCCGAATGAGATTGGGAATTGAATGAAATGCTAAAATGAAGCCACGAGTGAGGTTGGGGAATCTGTAATAGAAACATAGTGGCATTCAGATAGAATGCATTCATTCCTAAGTATAGCAGATATAGGCTATAAGGTTGGGTTCCTTTTAACCTTCTGTGGTGTAGTGGTAGCGCCTTGACTTAGTAATCATAAGTCTTAGGTTCGAGTCCCGGTCGGGGTAAAAAAAATTATTCATGTTTTCACATATGTAATGTGCTTATTTGATATTTCATGCCCGAATGAGATTGGGAATTGAATTAAATGCTAAAATGAAGCCACGAGTGAGGTTGGGGAATCTGTAATTTGAACATAGTGGCATTCAGATAGAATGCATTCATTCCTAAGTATAGCAGATATAAGCTATAACGTTGGGTTCCTTTTACCCTTCTGTGGCGTAGTGGTAGCGCCTTGACTTAGTAATCATAAGTCTTAGGTTCGAGTCCCGGTCAGGGTAAAAAAAATTATTCATGTTTTCACATATGTAATATGCTTATTTGATATTTCATGCCCGAATGAGATTGGAAATTGAATTAAATGCTAAAATGAAGCCATTAGTGAAGTTGGGGAATGTGTAATATGAACATATTGGCATTCAGATAGAATGTGTTCATTCCTAAGTATAGCAGATATAAGCTATAAGGTTGGGTTCCTTTTACCCTTATGTGGTGTAGTGGTAGCGCCTTGACTTAGTAATCATAAGTCTTAGGTTCGAGTCCCGGTCGGGGTAAAAAAATTATTCATGTTTTCACATATGTAATGTGCTTATTTGATATTTCATGCCCGAATGAGATTGGGAATTGAATGAAATGCTAAAATGAAGCCACGAGTGAGGTTGGGGAATCTGTAATATGAACATAGTGGTATTCAGATAGAATGCGTTCTGTATTCCTAAGCATAGCAGATATAAGCTAAAAGGTTGGGTTCTTTTTAACCTTCTGTGGTGTAGTGGTAGCGCCTAGACTTAGTAATCATAAGTCTTAGGTTCGAGTCCCGGTCGGGGTAAAAAAAAAATTATTCATGTTTTCACATATGTAATGTGCTTATTTGATATTTCATGCCCGAATGAGATTGGGAATTGAATGAAATGCTAAAATGAAGCCACGAGTGAGGTTGGGGAATCTGTAATATGAACATAGTGGCATTCAGATAGAATGCGTTCATTCCTAAGTATAGCAGATATAAGCTATAAGGTTGGGTTCCTTTTAACCTTCTGTGGTGTAGTGGTAGCGCCTTAACTTAGTAATCATAAGTCTTAGGTTCGAGTCCCGGTCGGGGTAAAAAAAATTATTCATGTTTTCACATATGTAATGTGCTTATTTGATATTTCATGCCAGAATGAGATTGGGAATTGAATTAAATGCTAAAATGAAGCCACGAGTGAGGTTGGGGAATCTGTAATATGAACATAGTGGCATTCAGATAGAATGCGTTCATTCCTAAGTATAGCAGATATAAGCTATAATGCTGGGTTCCTTTTAAACTTCTGTGGTGTAGTGGTAGCGCCTTGACTTAGTAATCATAAGTCTTAGGTTCGAGTCCCGGTCGGGTTAAAAAAAAAATTATTCATGTTTTCACATATGTAATGTGCTTATTTGATATTTCATGCCCGAATGAGATTGGGAATTGAATTAAATGCTAAAATGAAGCCACGAGTGAGGTTGGGGAATCTGTAATTTGAACATAGTGGCATTCAGATAGAATGCATTCATTCCTAAGTATAGCAAATATAAGCTATAAGGTTGAGTTCCTTTTAACCTTCTGTGGCGTAGTGGTAGCGACTTGAGTTAGTAATCATAAGTCTTAGGTTCGAGTCCCGGTCGGGGTAAAAAAAATTATTCATGTTTTCACATATGTAATGTGCTTATTTGATATTTCATGCCCGAATGAGATTGGAAATTGAATTAAATGCTAAAATGAAGCCATTAGTGAGGTTGGGGAATGTGTAATATGAACATAGTGGCATTCAGATAGAATGCGTTCATTCCTAAGTATGGCAGATATAAGCTATAAGGTTGGGTTCCTTTTACCCTTCTGTGGTGTAGTGGTAGCGCCTTGACTTAGTAATCATAAGTCTTAGGTTCGAGTCCCGGTCGGGGTAAAAAAAATTATTCATGTTTTCACATATGTAATGTGCTTATTTGATATTTCATGCCCGAATGAGATTGGGAATTGAATTAAATGCTAAAATGAAGCCAAGAGTGAGGTTGGGGAATCTGTAATATGAACGAACTGGCATTCAGATAGAATGCCTTCATTCCTAAGCATAGCAGATATAAGCTAAAAGGTTGGGTTCCTTTTAACCTTCTGTGGTGTAGTGGTAGCGCCTTGACTTAGTAATCATAAGTCTTAGGTTCGAGTCTAGGTCGGGGTAAAAGAAATTATTCATGTTTTCACATATGTAATGTGCTTATTTGATATTTCATGCCCGAATGAGATTGGAAATTGAATTAAATGCTAAAATGCAGCCACGAGTGAGGTTGAGGAATCTGTAATATGAACATAGTTTCATTCAGAAAGAATGCGTTCATTCCTAAGTATAGCAGATATAAGCTATAAGGTTGGGTTCTTTTTAACCTTCTGTGGTGTAGTAGCAGCGCCTTGACATAGTAATCATAAGTCTTAGGTTCGAGTCCCGGTCGGGGTAAAAAAAATTATTCATGTTTTCACATATGTAATGTGCTTATTTGATATTTCATGCCCGAATGAGATTGGGAATTGAATTAAATGCTAAAATGAAGCCACAAGTGAGGTTGGGGAATCTGTAATATGAACATAGTGGCATTCAGGTAGAATGCGTTCATTCCTAAGTATAGCAGATATAATCTATAAGGTTGGGTTCCTTTTAACCTTCTGTGGTGTAGTGGTAGCGACTTGACTTAGTAATCATAAGTCTTAGGTTCGAGTCCCGGTCGGGGTAAAAAAAATTATTCATGTTTTCACATATGTAATGTGCTTATTTGATATTTCATGCCCGAATGAGATTGGGAATTGAATGAAATGCTAAAATGAAGCCACGAGTGAGGTTGGGGAATCTGTAATATGAACATAGTGGCATTCAGATAGAATGCGTTCATTCCTAAGTATAGCAGATATAGGCTATAAGGTTGGGTTCCTTTTAACCTTCTGTGGTGTAGTGGTAGCGCCTTGACTTAGTAATCATAAGTCTTAGGTTCGAGTCCCGGTCGGGGTAAAAAAAAATTATTCATGTTTTCACATATGTAATGTGCTTATTTGATATTTCATGCCCGAATGAGATTGGGAATTGAATTAAATGCTAAAATGAAGCCACGAGTGAGGTTGGGGAATCTGTAATTTGAACATAGTGGCATTCAGATAGAATGCATTCATTCCTAAGTATAGCAGATATAAGCTATAACGTTGGGTTCCTTTTAACCTTCTGTGGCGTAGTGGTAGCGCCTTGACTTAGTAATCATAAGTCTTAGGTTCGAGTCCCGGTCAGGGTAAAAAAAATTATTCATGTTTTCACATATGTAATATGCTTATTTGATATTTCATGCCCGAATGAGATTGGAAATTGAATTAAATGCTAAAATGAAGCCATTAGTGAAGTTGGGGAATCTGCAATATGAACATAGTGGCATTCAGATAGAATGTGTTCATTCCTAAGTATAGCAGATATAAGCTATAAGGTTGGGTTCCTTTTACCCTTCTGTGGTGTAGTGGTAGCGCCTTGACTTAGTAATCATAAGTCTTAGGTTCGAGTCCCGGTCTGGGTAAAAAAATTATTCATGTTTTCACATATGTAATGTGCTTATTTGATATTTCATGCCCGAATGAGATTGGGAATTGAATGAAATGCTAAAATGAAGCCACGAGTGAGGTTGGGGAATCTGTAATATGAACATAGTGGCATTCAGATAGAATGCGTTCATTCCTAAGTATAGCAGATATAAGCTATAAGGTTGGGTTCCTTTTAACCTTCTGTGGTGTAGTGGTAGCGCCTTAACTTAGTAATCATAAGTCTTAGGTTCGAGTCCCGGTCGGGGTAAAAAAAATTATTCATGTTTTCACATATGTAATGTGCTTATTTGATATTTCATGCCCGAATGAGATTGGGAATTGAATTAAATGCTAAAATGAAGCCACGAGTGAGGTTGGGGAATCTGTAATATGAACATAGGGGCATTCAGATAGAATGCGTTCATTCCTAAGTATAGCAGATATAAGCTATAATGCTGGGTTCCTTTTAACCTTCTGTGGTGTAGTGGTAGCGCCTTGACTTAGTAATCATAAGTCTTAGGTTCGAGTCCCGGTCGGGGTAAAAAAAAAATTATTCATGTTTTCACATATGTAATGTGCTTATTTGATATTTCATGCCCGAATGAGATTGGGAATTGAATTAAATGCTAAAATGAAGCCACGAGTGAGGTTGGGGAATCTGTAATTTGAACATAGTGGCATTCAGATAGAATGCATTCATTCCTAAGTATAGCAGATATAAGCTATAAGGTTGAGTTCCTTTTAACCTTCTGTGGCGTAGTGGTAGCGACTTGAGTTAGTAATCATAAGTCTTAGGTTCGAGTCCCGGTCGGGGTAAAAAAAATTATTCATGTTTTCACATATGTAATGTGCTTATTTGATATTTCATGCCCGAATGAGATTGGAAATTGAATTAAATGCTAAAATGAAGCCATTAGTGAGGTTGGGGAATGTGTAATATGAACATAGTTTCATTCAGATAGAATGCGTTCATTCCTAAGTATAGCAGATATAAGCTATAAGGTTGGGTTCCTTTTACCCGTCTGTGGTGTAGTGGTAGCGCCTTGACTTAGTAATCATAAGTCTTAGGTTCGAGTCCCGGTCGGGGTAAAAAAAATTATTCATGTTTTCACATATGTAATGTGCTTATTTGATATTTCATGCCCGAATGAGATTGGGAATTGAATTAAATGCTAAAATGAAGCCACGAGTGAGGTTGGGGAATCTGTAATATGAACGAACTGGCATTCAGATAGAATGCCTTCATTCCTAAGCATAGCAGATATAAGCTAAAAGGTTGGGTTCTTTTTAACCTTCTGTGGTGTAGTGGTAGCGCCTTGACTTAGTAATCATAAGTCTTAGGTTCGAGTCTAGGTCGGGGTAAAAGAAATTATTCATGTTTTCACATATGTAATGTGCTTATTTGATATTTCATGCCCGAATGAGATTGGGAATTGAATTAAATGCTAAAATGCAGCCACGAGTGAGGTTGAGGAATCTGTAATATGAACATAGTTTCATTCAGAAAGAATGCGTTCATTCCTAAGTATAGCAGATATAAGCTATAAGGTTGGGTTCTTTTTAACCTTCTGTGGTGTAGTAGCAGCGCCTTTGACATAGTAATCATAAGTCTTAGGTTCGAGTCCCAGTCGGGGTAAAAAAAATTATTCATGTTTTCACATATGTAATGTGCTTATTTGATATTTCATGCCCGAATGAGATTGGGAATTGAAGTAAATGCTAAAATGAAGCCACGAGTGAGGTTGGGGAATCTGTAATATGAACATAGTGGTATTCAGATAGAATGCGTTCATTCCTAAGCATAGCAGATATAAGCTAAAAGGTTGGGTTCTTTTTAACCTTCTGTGGTGTAGTGGTAGCGCCTTGACTTAGTAATCATAAGTCTTAGGTTCGAGTCCCGGTCGGGGTAAAAAAAAAAGTATTCATGTTTTCACATATGTAATGTGCTTATTTGATATTTCATGCCCGAATGAGATTGGGAATTGAATGAAATGCTAAAATGAAGCCACGAGTGAGGTTGGGGAATCTGTAATATGAACATAGTGGCATTCAGATAGAATGCGTTCATTCCTAAGTATAGCAGATATAAGCTATAAGGTTGGGTTCCTTTTAACCTTCTGTGGTGTAGTGGTAGCGCCTTGACTTAGTAATCATAAGTCTTAGGTTCGAGTCCCGGTCTGGGTAAAAAAAAATTATTCATGTTTTCACATATGTAATGTGCTTATTTGATATTTCATGCCCGAATGAGATTGGGAATTGAATTAAATGCTAAAATGAAGCCACGAGTGAGGTTGGGGAATCTGTAATATAACATAGTGGCATTCAGATAGAATGCGTTCATTCCTAAGTATAGCAGATATAAGCTATAAGGTTGGGTTCCTTTTAACCTTCTGTGGTGTAGTGGTAGCGCCTTGACTTAGTAATCATAAGTCTTAGGTTCGAGTCCCAGTCGGGGTAAAAAAAAAATTATTCATGTTTTCACATATGTAATGTGCTTCTTTGATATTTCATGCCCGAATGAGATCGGGAATTGAATTAAATGCTAAAATGAAGCCACGAGTGAGGTTGGGGAATCTGTAATATGAACATAGTGGCATTCAGATAGAATGCGTTCATTCCTAAGTATAGCAGATATAAGCTATAAGGTTGGGTTCTTTTTAACCTTCTGTGGTGTAGTGGTAGCGCCTTGACTTAGTAATAATAAGTCTTAGGTTCGAGTCCCGGTCTGGATAAAAAAAAATTATTCATGTTTTCACATATGTAATGTGCTTATTTGATATTTCATGCCCGAATGTGATTGGGAATTGAATTAAATGCTAAAATGAAGCCACGAGTGAGGTTGGGGAATCTGTAATATGAAC
>JAXCGZ010017523.1:17500-32500 GCA_037179515.1 Halocaridina rubra | reverse complement strand
TGCATATATGCCTGACAGACTTATAAAAGAGCAAATAAATGATTACCTAAGTAAAAGAAGAAAGGCAGAGAAAACTATGATAGGAATATCACCAGGAATAATAACGAAAATCCCAAGCTGCTCCACAGCTTTATCAGAGGAAATCGGAAGGTAAAAGAACAGGTTATAAAGATAAAAAGAGTAGATGGCTGCATCACTGAAACGGATGACGATATATGCAAAGAATTGAACAAGGAGTTTTAGTCAGCATTTGCAATAGAAAATAACTAACCCGTCAGATTGCAGAAACAGTAGCTCATGGGATGGTATTAGAGAACATCATGTTCTCAACCACAGAGATATACAGAGCGCTGAAGGAGTTAGATGTCCATAAAGCTACAGATCCTGATGATATATCCCCTTATGTACTAAAGAAATGAGCTAAGTCAATATCAATGGCACTAAGCATAATATTTGAAAAGTCGCTGAAATCAGGGGAGATTCCAACATGCTGGAAACAAGCGAACGTAGTACCTATCTTCAAAAAGAGAAGGAGGGGTACAGCTCTAAAGTATAGACCCGTTTCCTTAACCAGCATACTTTGCAAAATGATGCAGAAACTACTTAGGAAACAAACCTATCTTCACTTAGAATCCTTTAACTTTTTGTCAGTGAGACACCATGGCTTTAGTGAAGGTAGATCAACAGTAACATACTTTTTAGAATTTTATGATGAGGTAAGCCGAATCTTACAGGAACGAGAGGGCTGGGCAGATTGCATATTACTAATAAGCTACAAGCAATGGCGAGAATAGGGAGAAATGTCTTGGAATGTATTTAGAGTAAGACAGTGTCTGAATGGAGAAGAGTTAGTAGTGGAGTTCCACAGGATTCAGTTTTAGGGCTGCTTTTGTTTCTGGCATATGCAAATGACCTTCCAGAGTCTGTATATTCATTCAAGAATATGTTTGCAGATGATGCAAATATTGTGAAGAGAGTAAGAGACGATAACAATGGAAGAGAACTTCAGGAAGACTTAAATATTCTGCATGAGTGTTCAGAAAAGTGGCTAATGAAATTCAGTGCTTCTAAATGTAAGGTAATGAGAATGGGTACAAGTGCAAGAAGGCCCAAGCTTGACTACTCAATGGCAGGAGCAGAACCTAAAGAGACAGAAAATGAAAGAGATCTAGGAGTAAACATATTTGCCGATTTGTTTCCAGAAATGCATATAAATGGCATAGAAAGGGCAGCATATGCTTTCTTAGCAAATGTACAGGTAGCCCTCAGGCACATGGACAGGGATATGGTCAGAAATATATATGTAACCTATGTGAGGCCAAAGCTTGAATATACAACTTCCTTTTGGAATCCACACTTAAAAAAACACTTAGTACAGCTGGAAAACTTTCAAAGACATGCCACGATGCTGGTGCCAGCAATACGTAATCTCAGTTATGAGGAGAGGCTGAGGGAATTAGATTTACTTTCACGTGAAGCTAGAAGAATTGGGGGGATATGGTGACGGTTTTTAGATTTCTTCATGTTTATGACAGAGTGGATAGGGATCGATATTTTGATATGGCTGGCACTAGAACTAGAGGTCATAGTTTGAAGCTTCACAAAAAATCTTCTTTGCAAGATGTAAGAAAGTACTTTTATAGTGCAAGAAAAGTTGATCATGGGAATTCGCTAAGCGAGGAGAGGCTGAGGGAATTAGATTTACCTTCACTTGAAGCTAGAAGAATTGGGGGGGATAAGGTGACGGTCTTTAGATTTCTTCATCGTTATGACAGAGTGGATAGGGATCGATATTTTGATATGGCTGGCACTAGAACTAGAGGTCATAGTTTGAAGCTTCGTATAAAATCTTCTCTGCAAGATGTAAGAAAGTACTTCTATAGTGAAAGAAAAGTTGATTATGGGAATTCGCTAAGCGAGGAGGTAGTTAATGCAAACTTAAACCATTGCTTTAAGGACAAGTATGATAAGTATCACTAAGTAAAAAATAGAACCGAACAAACAAACAAACAAACATTTATTTCCAGTTTTGTACAATGGCTATTTTTATATAATTTAAGAGTAAGTTATAAGTAGATATGTAATTGAACAAATAAGTTAGAGGGTAAAACATACAATTAAAGTAAATATAGCTTTCCTAGAAAATAATAATACTATAATAAAAATGTTAACAATAATGTTAATAAGAAAGTAGTAATAATAACACTCGATACAGGACCAATATTATTGGCATCATCACCATATTTGTATTTCTTACAATGAGAATAATTAGTTCTTAACTTAGAGAACAGAGAAGGCGATATCAGGTTACATATTGAGAGGCTAGTGTTAAGGGAAATTGTATTAAATCATTAAGTTTAATTAATGTGTGAGCAGCAACTATTTGTCCAAAAGAAAACTTTATCGTTTGCCTTTGAGAGCTGCGAAGGAGGATGAATTTTGATGATGCCCTGGAATATTGTTCTAGAGTGTTAACCCTTTAATAGTGATCATCTTTGAACCTGCTTCTGTGTTTGTTCACTTAATAAAGAGCTCACAACTCTATCTTGCGTTTGTTCCCTTATATCACTGAATGTTTTTAAATCAAATAGCCAGGTAGGATAATTATGGTTCAAAATTTTGTATACAAAAACATAAATAGCATAGGCGACCTTTCTTTTTTGCCCACAGCCACCCAAGTTATTTGAGAGCTAGTGTGATATGGTAATTTTTTCTTATTCTTTCCAGGGCAACTCGAGCTGCAAAATCAATAAGCTTCTGTATTCTATTTTTCTGAGCCTTAGTCGAAACTTCCCAAATAGTTGTGGAGTAACTGTGACTTAGGGCTAGAGATTCAACAATAGTTATTCGAGTGGTAGTCTCAAATTTGTCTTTTTTACGTGATAAGTACAGTAAGTTCCTGTAACCTTTTTGCATGCTTTATCTATATAGGAATAAAAAAAATGAAGCTATCAAAGAGAATTTCTAGATTTTTTACTGTTTTGCTAGGTGTAATGATATTGCCATAAAAAATTTGTTGTTGTGTTTTTTGGAATTTGTGCTATATGGACACTTGAACCAATAAACATGAATTGTGTTTTACTTTCGTTAATTAACAGCCCAATTTCTTGAAAATAGGTTTTAATTTTTGAAAGAGTGTTTTCTGCTCTTAAGTTAGCTTTGGGAGATTATTAATATCACCACTAAGGAGTAGTTGAGTGTCATCTGCACATTGTGCGACTATACAGTCAGAAATGAAAGAAGATAGATCATTTACGTAAATGGAGAAGAGGATAGGACCAAGTACTGATCCCTGTGAAACACCAAATGATGAATTTTTTGACATAGAAATAATGCCGTTAAAACGGATAGACTGTTTGCTATTAGACAGATACTCTCTAAACCAGCTCGGAGCAATATTTAGGTTAGTACATTTACTAATAAGAATTTCATGGTTTACACTGTCGAAGGCTTTTGATAAGTTTAATAATACAAGCAGAGAGAATTTTTTTTAATTTCTGTATTATTATAGAAACTATTAGTAAATTTGAGCAGTGTAGTTTCCGTCGAGAGTTTCGGTTAATAGCTAATAGTCTATTTGACTCGTAATATGACATAAGTTGGCATGCAATAATTTTTTTCTAATATTTTTGAGGAAACGGGTAACATGGAAATGGGACAATAGTTTTCACATTTTCTCTTCCCCCCTTTTTATGCAGAGGTATTACATGTGATTTTTTCCAAGAGTCAAGAAACCTTTTAGTAACAATGGAAGTGTTTATTATAGCTAGAATATAAGATACAATCATGGGTAGAGCATCTTTGATGAATTGAAATGGTATACCATCTTGATCATAAGAGCTAGAGTTTCTTAGGCTCTTTATGGTAAGAATTAGGATAGCACAATCGACAGGATTTATCTTGAAGTACTCTCTTGTGCTTACATTGGAAGAATTGACATCTAAGTAATTACTCCTGTTCACTGAGTTGATGTTTTCTAGCGTTTTGTCATATGTATTTTCCCAACGTTAACAAAATACTCATTATAGTAATATTTTCATAACTTTCTGAGGTAGTCTTTCCATTTGGTATCATGCTTATTATCACTTTCTATGTTGATGCTGTATCATGTCTAGAGTCATTATTATTTTTTTTTTTTTGTAAAAGTTTCTTTTACTTATATCGATGAGGTATCTGACGCGTTTCTTTTCTACTTTATAACGTTCACGGAGAGTCATATTATATCTATTCATCATTATCTATTTTTGTATTTGATTTCTGATTTGCATTGCCTCTTTGATGTCATTAGTTAGCGAGGGGGCTGAGGGGCGGGTTATTTTCCTAGTTACAATAGGTGCACAACTATCTAAGCATTCACAGAAGACTTTTGTTAGAGTCTCAAATAGCAAATTGACGTTATATGTGTTTATTATTCCATTAAGTACATTTCTGTTGTTGATTAATGCTTTACCAAAGATATCAGGGGAGTAATTTCTTAGACACCGGAATGTCTTGAAGAGAGGTTTCCTTTTGGGCTTGTTTATGTTTGACACAGCAATGTTGAGCTCGTGATCTGCAATTGGGCAGGGAACTACGTCTCAATAGGGTATTCTTTCCACTTTATTTGTTATTATCAGATCTATTCGAGTATGTTGTCACCGTGGTTAAGGCGGTAGCGTCCGCGACTCTGAGGCGTCAGGGAGAGGGTTTGCGCCCCATCACGGTCTGAGGTTAGCAAGGGCATGCACTCAGGGTAACGATTACATCTGCCAAAACAAGTCCTTCGCAAGAAGGCAATCGTCCTAGCCTTTGGTGGAAAAGGGAGTCCGTGACGTAAAAGCGGAACAACAACAATCAGAGCTATTAGAGTCCTAGAATTTGTGTCAACATCACAATATTGATTACCCTTTTCATTTTGTTATCAGCTTAGAGCAAGTCATCGTTAGTCACCAAGTATGTGTACGGGCTTATGAGGGCACAGATACTTCTGAATGTTTCTAGCAGATGACTGAATGAACTGGAGGGTGCTTTTGGGTGACGGTAAGCACACACTACAATGAAAAATGGAAGTTTCTGATACTTCGCAGTGATCCATATATCTTCGTGCTCTTCAGTTTTTTCTAGACCTGTGTTTATTTCTGATGCACTAAGATACTTTTTAACATAAATACAGACCCCACCCTCTCGGCCATGGTCATTACGAAATATTTTACACTGTTGGATATTCACATATTTATTTTTAGTTGTAGAACGAAGCCAAGTTTCACTTACACTGAGGATATCTATGTTGTAGTATTTTGTTAGCATTATTATTTCCATAAAATGAGCAAGAAGGGACTGAGCGTTCACATGCACTAATGTTACATTCTTACCATGTTTCTTCAGGGTGGTATCCGTAGTCATAGTTGTAGTTTATTCTTGAGTTTGTCCATGATACGTTTCGACAGTGTGATTCTGCTGGGAATTCATCATCATAGTGTATTCTGGGGACAACCCATGGATCATGGTTTCTGCACCTGCCGTTGGATGGGTAGCGCTGATTTGAGTTTGTGCCATGGTATGATCGGGCCTTCTCAAAGTTTGTATGCCTAGGGTTGTAAGAGCCATCTCTCCAAGAGAAGTCTCTTGTGCGTGGACGGTGAAGAGGGAGGTTTGTATTGTGTCTCTTTCTATTGTCTCGCTAATAGGGAATATTTTTATAAGCTCTTTGCTGTTTATTCCGGTATGGCTGTAGTTTGGGATATTTTGTAGATAATCGGAGACGGGAAGTTACGAGCTTGAGACTCTTTTCCGTAATCACGATTAGGTTATTGCAATTTGATAATAACATACATGCATACATACATACATGCATATTTACATACATACATACATACATACATACATGCATACATACTTACAAACATACATACATACATACATTTCCTACACCAACAAGTAATGGAACCAACGAGGGCCAGAGGTGGGGATGAGCCATCACTACTTGATCTAGTATTTACAGATAATGTGTTGGATATTGAAAAAATTGAGAATGAACCACCAATTGGAAAGAGTGACCACTGTGTGTTGTTGATGGAGTATATCATTGAAGATATTCTGCCTGAGAGTAGAGGCACTGAGGACATGAGGAGGAACTATCCGAAAGGAGATTACATCAAAATGAATGAGCTTTTTGCAATTATTGACTGGAGAACCTTATTTTGCAGCAAATCTGTACAAGAAATGCATGACATCTTTTGTGAGAAATATGGGAAGATAGTAGATTGCTGCATACCTGTCACCAAAGTAGGTGTAATTGATGCCAGGAAGGCTAAAGAAAATCCCAAGCTTTTCCACAGCTTTATCAGAGGAAAACTGAAGGTAAAAGAACAGGTTTTAAGACTAAAGAGAGCTGATGGAAGCATCACTGAGACGGATGAAGAGATCTGCAAAGAATTGAACAAGGAGTTTCAGTCAGTATTTACAGTAGAAAATACCCCACCCCTCAGATTGCAGAGATAGAAGCTCAAGGGCCGGTATTAGAGAACATCAACCTTACAGCCACAGAGGTATGCAAAGCGCTGATGGATTTAGATGTTCATAAAGCTACAGGTCCTGATGACATATCCCCTCATGTACTTAAAAAATGCGCAAACTCACTATCAGTGGCAATAAGTATTATAATTCAAAAGTCACTGGAGTCAGGGGAGATTCCAAGATGCTGGAAACATGCAAATGTGATACCTATCTTCAAAAAGAGAAGGAGGAATACGGCTCTGAACTATAGACCAGTTTCCTTGACCAGCATAGTTTGCAAAGTTATGGAGAAACTACTAAGGAAACATATCTCTCTTCACTTGGAATCCTTCAACTTTTTGTCAGTGAGGCAACATGGCTTCAGAGAAGGTAGATCAACAGTAACAAACATATTGGAATTTTATGATGAGGTAAGCCGAATCTTACAGGAAAGAGAGGGCTGGGCAGATTACATATTCCTAGACTTCCAGAAAGCGTTTGACACTGTTCCACATGGGAGACTTATTAGGAAGCTGCAAGCAATGGCTAGAATAGGTGGAAATGTCTTGGAATGGATAAAAACTTACTTAGAAGGAAGCGAACAGAGGGTTAGAGTAATACACTCAGTGTCTGAATGGAGAATAGTTAGTAATGGAGTTCAACTGGGTTCAGTTTTAGGGCCACTTTTGTTTCTTGTATATGTAAATGACCTACCAGAGTCTGTAAATTCATTCATGAATATGTTTGCAGGTGATGCAAAGATTGTGAAGAAAGTAAAAAACGAGAACAATGGTAGAGAACTTCAGGAGGATCTAAATAGTCTGCATGAGTGGTCAGAAAAGTGGCTAATGAAATTCAATTCTTCAAAATGTAAGGTAATGAGATTGGGTACAAGTGCAAGAAGGCCCAAGCTTGATTACTCGGTGGCTGGAGTACAACTTCAAGAAACAGAAAATTAGAGAAATCTAGGAGTAAACATACTGGCCGATTTGTCTCCAGAAATACATATAAATGGCATAGTAAGGGCAGCATATGCATTCTTATCAAATGTAAGGGTAGCCTTCAGGCACATGGACAAGGAAATGTTCAGAAATATTTATGTAACCTATGTGAGGCCAAAACTCGAATATGCAGCCCCCTTTTGGAATCCACACTTGAAAAAGCACATAGCTATGCTTCAAAAAGTTCAAAGACATGCCAAGAAACTGGTACCAGAAATACGCAATCTCAGTTATGATGAGGGGCTGAGGGAATTAGACTTACCATCACTCGAAGCTAGAAGATTGGGGGGGGGATATGGTGACAGTCTTTAAATTCCTTCATGGTTATGATAGAGTGGATAGGGATCGATATTTTGATATGGCTGACTCCAGAACTAGAGGTCATAGTTTGAAGGTTCGTAAGAAAACTTCTCTGAACGATGTAAGGAAATACTTTTTCAGTGTAAGAGTAGTTGATAATTGGAATTCGCTAAGCGAGGAGGTAGTTAATGCTATCTCAATCCATAGTTTTAAGGGCAGGTATGATAAGTATCACTAAGTATAAAATGGACACCGATCAGGAGACGGGAAGATACGAGCTTTGGGCTCTTTCCCGTAAACACAATTAGGAAAATACAATTAGGTAAATACATACATACATACATACATACATACATACATACATACATACATTCACAAGTAAATACATATATATCAGGAATGAACTCCATTTTCCACCGCGCGCCTCTCCTCTCATGCATGAAAAAGATACCCACACACACGCACACACAATATTGCACTATCGGTCTTAGTAAAACACAACACAAAAGCTCTTGTAAACACAAATAAACACAAAAACAAACACCAGGAACTCAACCAAAACATCAAACACGTTTCACTTGCAGAGTTTAAAAAACGGCACATCACAATATTAAAAATTCTCTCTCTCTCTCTCTCTCTCTCCTCTCTCTCTCTCTCTCTCTCTCTCTCCTCTCTCTCTCCTCTCTCCTCTCTCTCTCCTCCTCCTCCCTCTCTCTCCCTCCTCTCATCTAATTATTTATTTGTCTATCTTTGTACTCAATCCATGATTTTCTATCTGTTTGTCTAATTGTGTTAGCTCTATAGCTTTCCATCACTCAATAATCTCCCTATGAAGATAAATAGATTATAAAGATGAATAATATTAGAAAATATATTGTAAATAATTAATAACCTCCTACACAGAATGCAGTCTTTAAATTTCAATAACCAAAATATTTGTTTTGATATGAAAAATACATAAGACTACGAAGATAAATAGCCTTCCAATAATATTGTTTTTTTCAAATAGTACCCGAAAACATTTAATAATAATGACTACCCTGTGCCGTCCCATCATTTTCTTTTCTATAATATATAAGAATAAGAGGACACATCCTTTTCCTAGTTGGCAATCCTCATTACGTTTATTGTATGAATAATTCTTAAATATGATTGGGATAAATGAAGAACACCCAACCGTTTTAGGTAATAAAATGGTCACAGAGCTGAAAAATTCTCTCAAATATTGATGAAACGATGAACCGAGAACACGGGAAGTAAAAATGAATAACAATTCAAATCTTTTACCCAGACGAATAAAGCCTTGAACATACTGAAAAGTTACATAACCTCATGAATGTCACCATTACAAATAACCAAATAAAACCTTTTAAAGATGAAGAACTCTTTTAACATTTACTTTGATAAATCAACCTAAAATACCTAGAAATTTAGAAACACCTTTAATAATCTTTACTAAGATGAATAACATCACAAAACACCTGTGAAGATGAATAATGTTTTTGACTTGACATAAATGAATAACTCCATATTAAAACTTTGTAAAAATGAGAAACTCTCAAAATGACTGAAGAAAATCTTGCAATTAACAATGAATTCATTTTACTAGAGTAAAAAGAGAAAAAAAGAAAAAAAATCTGCTGTGAATGAGTAAATACGTGCAAGCAATGAGTGACATGAATATTTCCAGTCAGAATCATAGTAAAGGTAAATGGATGTAATTCAAATTACTGATATATTTCTAGAGAACATCTAAATATTGAATAAACCTCAGCATTTTCTAAATAAATAAATAATCTCTAGGAAATATTTTGCAAACCTCAATTTCTCTCTGTTGCAAAATATGTGATATATCTAGCCATGCTTTGGTGTCTCCACTCAGAAGGTCCTCCCAGAAATCAAATACATTCGCCATATGCCGTCGTAAAGAATCTCTTCGCCAATACCTCCGAAGGCGAAAAAAGGAAAGAATAATAGTTCCCTTGTAGTAGTATGCAGACGTTTAGTGAGTACACCGAGAAATATCTGGCGACAACAGTGACTGAATTACCCATTTTCTATCCTCTTAAGGATAGGGCATTTAAAATTGTAACTCTCTTGGCATGTCAGGTAACTCCTCTCAACACATCAGGTTTGGTGACTGCACCATTAGATGCGTAAGGAAGTTAATGATGGAACAGCATCTCTAAGAGTTCGACGTACGATTAAGATTTAAGCCTCCATTTCTTAGCTCTCTTGGATTAAAAGTAAATGTCATCTCGTGTTTCTAGGAAGTGTCCTGATATGTTATATATATGTAAAAAAAAAAAAAAGCTACCTGCAGTCTTCCTTTGCTATGGTTTATCAGTATCTAACTCTAACTCAGGAGTCTCCTACTTCAACTCGTTCATACGGTCTGTGCAAAATTTTCTAAAGAGAACGGCCTTGCGATAAGCAGGAGAATTTCGTGGATTTCGTTAGTGATCCTCGTCATCCCAGGAGCAACAGTGAGACTACCGTTCAGTTCACGGTATTAATCCTGAAGTGTTCAAAAATCCCTAGCTGGAGAAAGGTTTTCTTACGCCATTAACTTCTTTACTTATTTAGTGATGCACTCTTTAAGCCTCTAGAGCAGGCAGAGATTACCTATGACATGAGGAGCAGCGCTGCCGTTTTTATTTTTATCCTCTTGATTGCGATACAGGGACTCACCAGCAAAAGGACATTATTCAGTTTATTCTCTCGATATTATAAGATAAATGAACATCCACATTAGGGATCTAAGCTCAAAGCGTGCTGGGTATGAGCCAAGCCGTCCCCTAGTGGAAGCCATATATCTCGACGACGCACAAGGGTACAAACACAAGTACCCTCTTTTCATCCTTGCAACTTCCTCTACAAGGGCTCCAGGGATTTGAACTCACAATAGGTGAGAACCAAGCGCTCTTCTAATTTTTTTAGAAACCGCCTATCCGAACCCAGAACAAAAGAACAAGAGTGACACCACTAAGCTCTATTCGCCCTCTCAAGAAATGGCTATAGAAAAAAAAGAGGTACTTCGCGAATCATCCCACAGAATGAGAACTGGAGTCGAAAACTCCTTGGTGTGACACAGAGGTTGATCAGCGTAAAGAATCCCTGCCCCCCGCCAAAAATAAATTATTAAAATAAGGCCAATTATGCATATCTTATGAGATTCGTTATTAAGACGTAATGGGACTGAGCTAGACACTAATTAGTTAATGAGACACTCCTTAAAATCTCTCTTTGAGAATTTTCTATCTCAAAAATATTGCATAATAAAAATAAAATAAAATAATAATAAACAAAACCGTTATTTCAACAAAGTATGCAATGAGTATTCTTCCATACACCTCCACAATAGGGTAGACATCATGCAAAAGTATATTATAACGGCTTAGATAAATTATTACAAAGTAAAAGCGAATGCAGTGTAGACATACAAATAAAAATAGCAATATATATAATACATATCAATATTTTTTTTTTCTGAGAATATGATCTCTTTACAAATACATGTTATAAGTGCAATACACTGACCTATTTTCTGCATTCACTTCTTTTTGATTCCTGATACTGTTCCTGATTAATCTATGTCCTCTGACAGTCTGTTCTAAAGGGAAGAAGCTCTGACAGAGGGGGTCTTTCGTTTACTTTATAGAACCGCTGTGTTGATATTGATTAGCCATTCTGGTATAATACCTCACATTGCCTTATACAAACGCATCACCACGCCAAGGTAAATTTACTCTTGTGCTTGATCCAGTGATATGTAACTAAGAACTTAATGATGTAAGTACGCTCTTGATCCAATAAATACGAACTGAGGTTTGCTTTAATATATTCTTAAACTAATTCTTGTAAAGATGTTAATGATTCTTTCAATAATAGCTTCCATTTGTATAAATAAGATATCAAGATGTTCTTTATTTTTGGAGAAAAAACAGAGCATCAGCTGTAATTTGAACAAGTACAGGACCATAAACTTAGTATGATTAGCAGTAGAGTTTGAGAAATAATATCTGTGAGCAAGGAGTTTTAGCATCACAAGGGGACCATCTAGAGGTTCTGGCGATATGTTTGATTATTTTTTAGCTTATAATGATTATTTTTTCCAAAATTTGATCGTGTTCACATTAGTGGCTGATAGGTGTCATAAATTTAGGTTAGCTTAAATGCCAAGTAGTTTTTTTAGCCCTTGCTGAGTGCTATCATGTGTATCAAGTCACTTTGCATGGACAATTGTCAAAAGATACCAAATAAACACTACAGACAATTAGAAGTAGATATAGTATAACAATGAATCATTTTTTAGCCCGACCGGGACTCGAACCTAGGACTTATAATTTCTAAGTCAAGGCGCTACCAACTACACACCACAGAAGGTTAAAAGGAATCCAGCCTTATAGCTTATATCTGCTATACTTAGGAATGAACGCATTCTATCTGAATGCCACTATGTTCATATTACAGATTCCCCAACCTCACTCGTGGCTTCATTTTCGCATTTAATTCAGTTCCCAATCTCATTCGGGTTATACAATAACCAAATAAGCACATTACATTTGTGAAAACATGAACATAATGGCATTCAGATGGAATGCATTCATTCCTAAATATAGCAGATATAAGCTATAAGGTTGGATTCCCTTTAACCTTCTGTGGTGTGTAGTTGGTAGCGACTTGACTTAGAAATTATAAGTCTTAGGTTTGAGTCCCGGTCGGGGCAAGAAATGATTCATGTTCTCACATATGTAATGTGCTTATTTGGCTATTGTATGACCAGAATGAGATTGGGAATTGAATTAAATGCGAAAATGAAGCCACGAGTGAGGTTGGGGAATCTGTAATGTGAACATACAGGCATTCAGATAGAATGCGTTCATTCCTAAGTATAGCAGATATAAGCTATAAGGATGGATTCCTTTTAACCTTCTGTGGTGTGTAGTTGATAGCGCCTTGATTTAGTAATTATAAGTCCTAGGTCCGAGTCCCGGTCGGGGTAAAAAAGGATTCATGTTTTTACATATGCAATGTGCTTATTTGGTTATAGTAGAACAATGTTCATATTACAGTAATAGGCAGATATATATAAATATTCATATCCACGCATGCACATGTATTTATATGCATACACAAAACACATACATGCATATGTATATACAAATATATAAAAAAACAGATTAGATGAGTAAATAGACGTGCCACTGGGGCTTCATAATTATATATAGCCAGAGAGAGAGAGAGAGAGAGAGAGAGAGAGAGAGAGAGAGAAGAGAGAGAGAGAGAGAGAGAGAGAGAGAGAGAGAGAGAGAGAGAGAGAGAGAGAGAGAGAAAGAGAGAGAGAGAGAGAGAGAGAGAGAGAATGTGGACCACCTTTGGGAACCAAATTAGGGATCTGAGGGTGTGAATATCGCTTTTTCCTCACATAAACTTCCAAGACATTATTAAAACCATAGTACCTTCTCTTTATCATCTTACAGGGATGTACTAGCAAAAAAAAAAAAAAATTACCTCGAGGAACAGAATCTGGGACCTTATTTTCGCCAAAGGGATGCTGGTTAAAATATGTGCTACAAACCACTTCCAGACAAAGGCATAAGGCAAGTTTGCTTTTCATACAAACTTCCAATCCCATCCCCAGAACCAAACGGGAAATTTTCGTTATCAGGAGGGGAAAGGCCATTCATTTCTCTTCATTCCTCCTGCCATTGTAGATAAGATCGTGGCTATTAGTGTAGAATTTCACATAAATATTTGTTCTGGATCAACTCTTTTCTCCATTTACTCCAGGCACGAAGTATATGGCAACAGGATATCTCTCACAATTTTCCTATATTTGCTGGTACAGCTTTTACGGGATTAATACACCCAGGAGTAAATTATTATTTCTTTATATTTGCTATTCTTATTAGCAAATTCAGTCTTCCTTCAGGCACGGTTCTTTTCTTATGCCTACATCTACACCGAATATTCTGGCGTATTTGTTGCACATCTCTTGCTATCTCATTGCATTTGACAAGTCACAACACTCCCAATATCGTTTCTTTTTGCCCTCTTTTTCTTCGTTTTTGCTATATCTATGGAAGGTCTACAGCTTATGGTTCCCGGTACCCTGCATAGATGGGTGCTAAGAATATCCGGGGATCTTGTTGACTCCACTACTGGCTTGAAGGTAGACACGCCTGGTGATAGTAATGGTGTGTGAATGTGCAAGTCTGTGAAACAGCACTTGGACACTTCCCTCCCTAACTTCCTCCATCTTCCTGAAACCCATCTGTCTAGTCATGCTTCCACTGATCCATTTCAAATCTCTCACTTAAACATTTATTCTCGTTTTCATTCCAAAGGTGGGGTCTGTGCCTACTGCAACACCAACACTCATATTGCAAGGCTCATAAACCTTGCATCTTCTGACTTTGAAGTTCTCTGGCTGAAAATCTATCTCTCAACACTACCACTATATTCCTTTACTTCTGATATTGTTTTCCAAACTCCACAGAATTTGTGTCTTTCTTTGAATACCTGTCCTCTTGCCATAAGTCCTTGCTTTTTTCTCACCCACATGCCTAATTTTTCTATATTGGAGACTTCATTGTACACCACAGTGAGTGGCTTAATTCTTCTCACAATAATGTGGGAGGAAGTGAGGCCCTTGCTTTCTCTATTACTCATGATCTGGAGCAAATTATCAAACATCCTATTCGTGTTCCTGATCAACACAAACATGCAACCAAATCTCTTGACCTATTTCCTACTTCTAACCCTTCAAGCTACTCTTATTCTCTGCTCTCCCCTCTTGGTAAATCTGACTACCCATTGATCTCAATCTCTTCCATTTTTACTCTCCCTCCATCAGTTCCTCCTACTCATCGCTACCTTTGGCACTTTAAGCGTACCAAACGTGATGATTTGCGTAACTTCCTCTTTGACTTCCCGTGGGATGACTACTGCTTTCACCCCTGCAACCATGATCAGGTAGCTCTAAAAGATCCCGAGATCATAACTCCTCCATGAAAAGTTTTTCTCCCTCTAATCCTAGGCTTGACCGTGCCTGCATCATGGCTATTCAAGCCAGGGATCCGGTACACAGATCGTACCAAGCCTCTCCAGATTTAACTTGCTCTGCTTTTATTGTAGCTAGGATTTTTTTTTATGAGTGTGACATCGGGACAGGCAAAAACGTGCCCGGGCACGAGAAAACACCAAGACGGATGATAAGAAA
>JAXCGZ010017522.1:37500-45000 GCA_037179515.1 Halocaridina rubra | reverse complement strand
TTGATAATTGGAATTGGCTAAGCGAGGAGGTAGTTAATGCTATCTCAATCCATAGTTTTAAGGACAGGTATGATAAGTATGACTAAGTATAAAATGGAACCGATCAGGAGACGGGAAGATACGAGCTTTGGGCTCTTTCCCGTAAACACAATTAGGTAATCAGAATTAGGTAATCACACACACACACACACACACATATATATATATATATATATATATATATATATATATATATATATATATATATATATATATATATATATATATATATATATATATATATATATATATATATATATATATATATATATATATATATATATATATATATATATATATATATATATATATATATATATATATATATATATATATATATATATATATATATATATATATATATATATATATATATATATATATATATATATATATATATATATATATATATATATATATATATATATATATATATATATATATATATATATATATATATATATATATATATATATATATATATATATATATATATATATATATATATATATATATATATATATCTATCTATATATATATATATATATATATATATATATATATATATATATATATATATATATATATATATATATATATATATATATATATATATATATATATATATTTATATATATGTATATATATATATATATATATATATATATATATATATATATATATATATATATATATATATATATATATATATATATATATATATATATATATATATATATATATATATATATATATATATATATATATATATATATATATATATATATATATATATATATATATTTATATATATATATATATATATATATATATATATATATATATATATATATATATATATATATATATATATATATATATATATATATATATGTGTGTGTATAATTATATATATATATAGATATATATATATATATATATATATATATATATATATATATATATATATATATATATATATATATATATATATATATATATATAGATAGATAGATAGATAGATAGATAGATAGATAGATAGATAGATAGATAGATAGATAGATAGATATAGATAGATATCTGTGTTTGTTTGTGCGTGCATGCGTGTTATATATGTATATGTGTATAATTATTTAATTGTGCTTACGGGAAAGAGCCCAAAGTTCGTAGCTTCCCGTCTCCTGATCGGTTCCATTTTGTACTTAATAATACTTATCATACACGTCCTTAAAACTATGGATTGAATTAGCATTAACTACCTCCTCGCTTAGCGAATTTCAATTTTCAACTACTCTTACACTCAAAAAGTACTTCCTTACATCCTGCAAAGAAGTTTTCTTATGAAGCTCCAAAATTTGACCTCTAATTCTATTGCCAGCCATATCAAAATATCGATTCCAATCCACTCTATCATAACCAAGAAAGAATTTAAAGACTGTAACCATATCACCCCTCAATCTTCTAGCTTTGAGTGATGGTAAGTCTAATTCCCTCAGCCTCTCATCATAACTGAGATTGCGTATTTCTGGCACCAGTTTCGTAGCATATCTTTGAACATTTTCCAGCTTAACTAAGTGCTTTTTCCAGTGCGGACTCAGAAAGGGGGCTGCATATTCTTGTTTTGGCCTCACATAGGTTACATTAATATTTCTGAACATTTCCTTGTCCATGTTCCTGAAGGCAGCCTTTACATTTGATAAGAAAGCATATGCTGCCTTTACTGTGCCATTTATATGCATTTCTGGAGACAAATCGGTCAGTATGTTTACTCCTAGATCTCTCTCATCTCTGTCTGTTGAAGTTGTACCCCTGCCACCGAGTAGTCAAGCTTGGGACATCTTACAATTGTGCCCATTCTCAGTAACTTAGATTTTGAAGTATTGAATTTTATTAGCCTCTTTTCTGACCACTCATGCAGACTATTTAGATCTTCCTGAAGTTCTCTACCATTGTTCTCGGTTTTTACTTTATTCACAATCTTTGCATCATCTGCAAACATATTCAAGAATGAAATTACATATACAAGGAACAAAAGTGGCCCTAAATCTGAACTCTCTTGAACTCCAGTACTAACTAACCCTCTGTTCCCTTCCTTTTAAGTATGTTTTATCCATTTCAAGACGTATCTACGTATTGTAGTTATTGCTTGCAGCTTCTTAATAAGTCTCTCATGTGGGACAGTGTCAAATGTATTCTGGTAGTCTAGGTATATGCAGTCTGCCCAGCCCTCTCTTTCCTGTATGATTCGGGTTACCTCATCATAAAATTCTAATAAGTTTGTTACTGTTGATCTACCTTGTCTGAAGCCATGTTGCCTCACTGACAAAAAGTTGAAGGATTCCAAGTGAAGAGAGTTATATTTCCTTAGTAGTTTCTCCAAAACTTTGCAAACTATGCTCGTCAAGGAAACTGGTCTATAGTTTAGAGCCGTATTCCTCTTTCCCTTTTTGAAGATAGGTATCACCTTTGCTTGTTTCCAGAATCTTGGAATCTCCCCTGACTCCAGTGACTTTTTAAATATGATACTTAGTGCCACTGATATTGAGTTTGTGCATTTTTTAAGTACATGTGGGGATATATCATCAGGACCAGTAGCTTTATGGACTTCTAAGGCCATCAGCGCTTTGCATGCCTCTATGGCTGTAAAGTTGATGTTCTTTAATCCCGACCCATGAGCTTCTATCTCTGCAATCTTTGGGGATGGGGTATTTTTTACTGTAAATACTGACTGAAACTCCTTATTCAATCTTCATCCGTCTCAGTGATGCTTCCATCTGCTCTCTGCAGCCATAAAACTTATTCTTTTTTCTTCAGTGTTTCTCTGGTAAAGCTGTGGAAAAGATTGGGATTTTCTTTAGCCTTCCTGGTGATGCCCCTTTCATAGTCTCCCTCTGCCTCTCTTCTTTTACTTAGGTAATCATTTCTTGCTCATTTATAGGTCTGCCAGGAATATATAATTTTTCTCCTATGCTTTTTCCAGCATTTGTCTCTCCACTCCTTAACTCTTTTACACTCATTATCGAACCATTTCTCTCTGGCATGAATTACACCTACTTTGGTGACAGGCATGCAGCAATCTACTATATTTCCATATTTCTCACAAAAGATATCGTACATTTCTTGTACAAATTTGTTATAAAATAAGGTCCTCCAGTCAATAACTGCAAAAAGCTTATTCATTTTGATGTAATCTTCTTTCGGATAGTTCCTCCTCATGTCCTCAGTGCCTCTACTCTCAGGCAGAACATCTTCAATGATTTACACCATCAATAACACACAGCGGTCACTCTTTCCAATTGATGGTTCATACTCAATATTTTCAGTATCCAACACGTTATCTGTGAATACTAGATGAAGTAGCGATGGCTCATCCCCACCCCTGGCCCTTGTTGGTTCCAGTATATGTTGGTGTAGGAAATTCCCTTGTACGCAATCTAGGAATCTTGCCCCAAATGAGTTATCACCACTGTGTGGGTCAAGATATAGCCAATCTATCTCTTTATGATTAAAATCTCCCATAATCAAAATCCTACATATTCTCTCCCGTGCCATGTTAACAACTGACTTTATGATTTCAATAGTCCCTATATGACTTTCCCCATAAACTTCTAGCCAATGTTGGTTCCTTGGTGGGTTATATACTACAGTTATTATAGTGCTCTCTGACCCAGTTTTAATAATGCTCTCTGACCCAGTATTTATGCGAGCAACAAGAAATTCCTTGAACTCACTTTCTATAGCCAAGTTTACTTCTTCAACCTGAATCCTTTCACTCATGAGCAGTGCTATCCCTCCACCAGTCCTTTCAGATCTTTCAACCTTTAATATTCTTAAGCCCTCAGGAAAAACTGTGACACTGTTTATGTCCTCACTCAACGTAGTCTCTGTAACTGTTACTATATCTGCCTTACTGTTGTGAATACTATCTTTACATTCTACTGCCTTACTAACTAATTCATCAGCATTTTTGTATAACACTCTTAATGAGGCCCCATCTCCTGATCTTTTATCTTCTTTATGTCACCTTTGTCTGGAAGAACTCTGAAATGAAATTTTTTTTTCTCTTCTTTATTTATCATTTCATTTAACCTTCTAGCTTCTTGTAATAAGAATTTGATCCTTTCCATCTCTTCCTGTGTGCTGTATCGTCTAATGGACACTTCTTTGTGTGTCCAAACTTCTCAAAAGAGTTTAGATATGGTGGGGCTGAGCTCTATAAATATAAGTTCGAAGAAAGCCAACCTAAGCAAATGAGAAGTACTCTAACACTGAAGAAGAATCGAAGACGAGGACATGAGATTTATCCGAGGAAGGGTACAACAGATAGAAGATTTTAAGTCTCTGGGAGTTTGGCACTCAAAAAATGATAAAACCTTCCAAATATTTTCTTTTCATTTTAATACACCAACAACTCCAAGTGGGGACAAGTCCGCGAAGGCTCTTCCTATTATGATATTATATATGATCACTTTACATCACACGATTGTCGATATTTGTATGAAATATTTATCATTTCTATAATCTAAATAATTCTTTTGGTTAAATAAATAAACAGCACATGACATTCCATACATTTTGAAAGGATATATTACCATTCTCAACATAATGAAATATACCGACAACAGAATATTAAAATACGGTCATGATGCATACAGGGAAGTGCTGCTCGGAAAAATGATACCGCATATATACTTTTTTTATGAGTGTGACACAGGGACGAAAAAACTGCCCTCATCAATAAAGGCCCTGGCACGAGAAAACATTAAGACGAAGGAAAAAAAAAGCTTATGGACAGGGCAGAGATGAGGTAATGTAACACAAAGGAAAAGGACAGACTGAAAAAATAGTCAAAGTACTGAGGACATAGAGATATGGAGGATTAGGCCCTGAGATGACGATAGATATGCTTTTTGAAGGAAGATAGGATATAAGAATTTGGAAAGACAGAAGGAGGAAGAGGGTTCCAGAATCTGAAGGTAGATAGGAAGAAGCAGGCGCTGCACCGACCAATCCGCGAGCTACAAATCTCCACATAGTACCTGTAAGATGAGGCTGCTTGGCGAGTGTTACGCGGCCTCGGCAGTGGGGAAGGGATGCAACTCGCTAACTCATCAGAGCAGCGACGGAAATAGTAGTGATAGAAAAGAGAAAGGGATGATACATTACAGCAAAGAGAAAGAGAATCCAGATTAGCAGTAAGAGAAGGGTCATGAATGAGTCTGACTGCCTAAGATTAAACGCTATCAAGGAGAAAAGTATAAGAAGAAGCATCCCAGATGTGTGAGCAGTAATCTAAGCAAGGACTTACAAGACCTTTATAGATTTTAAGTAACTGTAAAGAGAAAAAGTAATGATGAAAACGAAACACAACCCCATATTTTTTGGATGCAGATTTAGAAATTAGGACTATGTGATTCCTTCAAAACATGTTAAAGGCTATGTGGATTCCTAATATATTGATATAGTTAAGAGGGTAAATTTCGTTACTCTCGAAGACAATAGGGCTATCAGGAGGAGCAGAAGATATAGAGATAGCCAAAAACTGCATCTTGAAGGCATTATATTTAACAAAATTTTGGGTGCCCCACTTAGATACCCTCTTCAAATCGGAATTGAGAGTAGAAGAAAGAGCAATACGAGACTGATTACGAGTAGCAGATGAAGGTTGTGAAGAAAAGGCAGAGGAAAAGTGAAGGGTAGAATTGTCGGCAGGGGCGTGAAGAAGAGAGGAAGATAGGAACTGCAGAAGATCATTGATGAAGAGACAGAACAGAGTAGGTGAAAGAACAGAGCCCTGTGGAGCACCACTGGCAACAGGGAATGGGATAGATGATGCACCGTCAACAACTACAGATATAAAGCGGTCAGAAAGAAAACTGGAAGTCAGAGAACAGAGAGAAGGGGTAAAGCCATAGGCAAGGAGTTTGGCCAACAGAGCCTTGTGCCAGACTCTGTCAAATGCCTTAAAAAATATCAAGGGCGTCGACAAAGGATTCCCCATAGTCCTTTAGAGAAGATGATCATACATGAGTAAGATAGGACAGGAGGTCACCAATGGATCTTGCCTTGTGGAAGCCGTACTGGAGATCGGAGATTAGTGACTTAGATTCAAGACGTTTCAAGAAATGAGCATTGAGCAAAGTTTCGAAAACTTTAGCAAGAGGTTAGGGCAATAGGTCGGTAGTTTGAAGGAAGAGAGCTGCTACCCTTTTTAGGAACAGGTTGCACTAGAGCATACTTCCAAGATGAAGGATAGATACTGGTTGAGAGAATGAGGTGAAAAAGACTGCAAAGCACTGGAGCCAATTAATCTTCAAACTCCTTAAGGAACTATGCAGGAATACCTTTGAGAGCAAATGCCTTGTTTCTCTTTAACCTCATGAACTTTGCCTTAAGAAAGGATAAGGGAGGGCATAGGGTTAGAGAAGGGTAAAGATTGAGGGACAGGTGAGCTGGATATCATTGACGGAAAGTTGGCAGAAAAATGAGAGCCAAAGAGTTGTTTTGTCAGTAGGAAGGCAAGCTATAGAACCATCAGAACGAATGAGAGGGGAGAAGTTTGAGTTACAGAAGTTTTTGGAAAGGTTTTTGGCTAAGAACTAATTTGTCAGTGGGAGAGGAGTTAAGGTCATCAACTTTTCTTCTTATAAAGGAAGAATTAGACCTTCGAATCAGAAGAACAGTACAGCAATTCCTAGCTACAATGAAAGCAGAGTGAGTTAAATCAGAAGGAGAGACTTGGTGCGACCAGTGTGCCCAATTACTGGCCTGAATAGCCATGGAGCAGGCACTCTCAAGCCAAGGATTAGGGGGAGAAAAAGATCTCAGCATCTTTTAGGGCTACCTAACCATGGGAAGTCAAAGAAGAAGTTACACATATTTTCACATTGGTACGCTCAGTGTCAATGGCAGCGCTGAGTAGGAGGGATTGGTGTAGGGGGAAAAAGGGAAGAGATTGAGATCACAGAGTGGTCAGATTTACCAAGAGGGGAAAGCACAGAATAAGAGTAGTTTGAAGGGTTAGAAATAAGAAATAGGTGAAGAGTGCTGGCAGCATATTTGTGTTAATCGGAAAATCTAGTGGGATGTTTGATAACTTGCTTCAGAACATGATTAATAGAGAAAGCAAGGGCCTCATTTCCTTCCACATAAGTGTGAGAAAAATTAAGCCACTCACTTTGGTGTACATTGAAGAATCCAATATAGAGAACTTCGGCTTGTAGATAAGAAGATAGCAAAGACTCAGGGCAAGAGGACAGATATTCAAAGAAAGACACAAAGTTAGCGGACTTTGGAGAACAGTAGCAGAAGCAAAGGAATTTAGTGGTAGTGGAGAGATAGATTTTTAGCCAGAGAACATCAAAGTCAGGAGGTTCAAGGTCCATGAACTTTGCAATGAGTTTGTTAGCGTTGCAGTAGGCACAGATCCCACCTTTGGAACGAAAACGAGAATACAGGTTA
>JAXCGZ010017522.1:5000-22500 GCA_037179515.1 Halocaridina rubra | reverse complement strand
ATATATATATATATATATATATATATATATATATATATATATATATATATATATATATATATATATATATATATATATATATATATATATATATATATATATACATATATATATATATTTATATATATATATATATATATATATATATATATATATATATATATATATATATATATATATATATATATATACATATATATATATATATATATATATATATATATATATATATATATATATATATATATATATATATATATATATATATATTATGGTAATGAAGCCCATCAGTGAAACAACACAGAAAAAATAACGCTATATTTCGGGTCCTGACTGGACCCCTTCTCAGGCACAAGTGAGTATAAAATAACATTGACAGAGGGTGTAAAAATAAAAACAAACTCAGGAGACCTGAGGAAATTAAAGATAGTAAGCAATCAAAGAAAACCAACAAAATCAATAATAAGTTATTAACAACAGAATATGTTAATGTCTAATCGTAATAAGAGATTATCATATTCTATTGTTAATGACTTATTAATGATTTTGTTAGGTTTCTTTGATTGAAGGTATTATTTCTTTTGGATTAGAGAGAGAGAGAGAGAGAGAGAGAGAGAGAGAGAGAGAGAGAGAGAGAGAGAGAGAGAGAGAGAGAGAGAGAGAGAGAGAGAGAGAGAGACTTTTATTTTATGATCGTCTTATGTAACAAATATTTCCAGTGCTTGTCGGGTATGGTACAACGTGTACAATGTCCCCCTTTTGTATACTTGTTAGAGGGTGGAGAGGGGGCTGGATTAACCTATATATATCCATTGTCAATAATATATTTGTTGACGGTTTGCTATGTTCATCCTATAACAATTGCCTTCCTCTCCTCACAGTGCTAAATGAGTACACAAGTGGAACTAATGCCTTCCATATCTCAAGAGAGAGAGAGAGAGAGAGAGAGAGATAGAAGAGAGAGAGAGAGAGAGAGAGAGAGAGAGAGAGAGAGAGAGAGAGAGAGAGAGAGAGAGAGAATAATAATAATGATACATATACATATACACATAGCCTCATACCCCCTTGTAAGGGAGGTGGCGGAGCCAAGAACCACACATTCACCAAGATCTACACATACCTCAACCACTCCTCTTAGCACGTTGGGGACAAAGGGTTACCATGCTTTCCCTCCATTCCACCCTGCTTGGGTCACCCACAAGGTAGGTAAGCGAGGATATTCTACAATGAGCCCCGACAACTGCAGCTGGTTTACCCTCACAGCTTCGTCACATGGCAACTCCTCTCACACCCGTCCAACCCACGTCACTGAGCTAGCAGATGTGAGAAGATCCCTTTGGCCCATGTCATATACACAATCTTCCTCCAATCATTCCTATCTCTTGCACACATTCTTCCCCGTTCCACTGACATTCCACCTGCATAGGACTGTCCAGGACAGTTCGATGTTAAGTCTTCCTTCAGTTACGGTTATTTGTTATGCCTACATCAACACTGAATATTCTTGGATATTCATTACACACCTCTTGTTATCCCTTCACATCTGACAAGTCATTACACTCTCCACATCTGTTACTTTTTACTTAATTTATTCTTCGTGCCCAGGCTCGGTGGGGGCTGTTTTATTTTATTTTATATTTTGGTCCGTCCTGGTGTCACAATCATAAAAAAGAAAATTGTGCTCTTTTCACACTATTCATCCATCTCATTCTAGGTCTCCCTCTTGACCTAACTCCAATCACTTTTGCACTCCACACTCTCTTCACTATTTGTTCATCACTCATCCTCTCCATGTGTCCAAACCAACTCAACACTCTGATCTTTCCTACCCGACAATTTCCTTTCAACGCTCTTCTCTGCTTACATTGCAACTTGAGCCATCTTTCTTTAATTTAGGATTAGATTTTGAAAGAAATAATGACTGCTATCCTGATTTCATTTTCGCTTTTTCCTCTGTATATTATTTTGAAATTATTTATACTGAAATTACTCTTACAGACATTGGGACAGTGTTCTCGAATGCTTGAGTTTACTGGAGCTGACAATGTTTTTTTCCAGTACCACAAGATGACCCGTGGTGTATCGTGGTATCTAACTAATACACATTTCTTAGTTGAGCATAGATATGTACTCTCATCATTCAAGACTTTTAATTGTAATTTATCAAAATTTCTCGTACCTCATCTAGAGCATCTCACTATGAACAATTACTCATTGTCGAATTCATATTAATTTTTCAATGACGTGAAACACTTAAGACTAGATGATAGTGCATTCATAGTTAGCCTTGACATCACGTCTCTCTACCCTTATGTACCTGTTAGTGAAGCTGTAGACTTCGCTACCAATCTTAACTATGAGAATGATAATAGTTTTCGGGGGCATGGACCATTTGTTGTTCAAGAAAATGCTGAGTTTAGTTGTGGGAGACTCATACTTCTTATTCAATGACATTTTCTACAAACAAACTAACGGATTGGCAATGGGATGTCCATTATCTGCTACATTATCTAGCATAGTTTTATGTATTCATGAAACTTCCTGGTTAAATTATTGTCCTGAAGAGTTCAAAACTATTTTTTATAAAAGATACGTTGATGATACGTTTGTGATCTTTAGAAAGCAAGAACATGCCCAAGAGTTTTCTTTTGACCATATAAACAACAAGCACAATAAAAGAAAGTTTACAGTGGAGGTAGCGAATGATAATAAAATCTCATTTCTAGATATGCTAATCATAAGACAAAATAACAAGTTAGATATAAGCATTTACAGAAAGCCATAATTTTCGGGTTTTGGCGTAAATTTCATAAGCTGTTGCTACGAAAATTTTAATCATAATTAATTTTGTACATTGTTGTATAGAGCATATAGATTATCATGTACTTATATTAATTTTCACAATAAAACAGATTTCCTACTTGATTTCTTCGTTGCAAATAGTTATCCATCTTAGAAATTTTGTTAATAAGATTTTTTGCCCCAAACTTGTAAAAGAAGTTCCCAAAAAGATGCAGATGTTCATAAAATTGCCCTACTTTTATGATAATTTAAACTATTACGTAAAAAGAAAAATTAACTAAAAATTTTACAGATACTACTCTCATATTAAACCATTCATTTTATTTTATAACAATCATTAACTTAAAAATGATGTAATCCATAAGGATAAGTTACCTGACTCGTTTTGTCTGATGGTAGTTTACCAATTTAACTGCCTCAAATGCCAACTAGCATATGTTGGCTCAACTAAGAAATGTATATTACTTAGATACCACGAACACCACGGGTCATCTTGTTGTACTGGAAAAATGCTGTCAGCTCCGGTAAACTCAAGCATTCGATAACACTGTTCTAATGTCTGTAAAGGGGAGTACAGACGATCATTATTACTGTCAGTAAAAATACTGACACTATTCTATTGGCGTGAACTACTACGTCCATATGATGGACACACCGACAGTAATAATGACAGTACAGGGAAATACTGTCAGTAATATTGATCGTCTGTTTAGGCCTTAAGTGTAATTCCAGTATAAATAACTTCAAAATAATATACAGAGGAAAAACGGAAATTAATTCAGGACAGCAGAGTCATTAGTATTTCGAAATCTAATCCTAAATTAAACAAAGATGGCTCAAGTTGCACTCTCAGAATTTTGTAAAACAAAGTTCATTAGTGTGAAAGTTTTTTTTTATTCTACATACGCTTACATATATATAAATTTCAATAATTTTTTGTGTGAATATGCTGTATATATAAATTTTACTTATTTACAACTATAATTTTGTGTGATTAGAGTAACTGTTCATGTATATGTTCTTTTTCACTCTTTCATAGGTACATGATTAGGAACACAGTGGATGTTTGAAACGTTGTTGTGTGATATATTATAAGGAGATTAAATAAATTAAATATGTTCTACGATGTTTGCTTGGTCCGTTCTTGCTCTTCAGTTTATTATAAGACTAAGATTTCCTAGAGACACACGGATATCAGATACAATAATATTTATAATAGTAATAATAATGATAATAATAATAATAATAATAATAATAATAATAATAATAATAATAATAATAATAATAATAATAATAATAATAATAATAATAATAATAATAATAATAATAATAATAATAATAATAATAATAACAATAATAATAATAATAATAATAATAATAATAATAATAATAATAATAATAATAATAATAATAATAATAATAATAATAATAATAATAATAATAACAATAATAATAATGATAATAATGAAAATAATGATAATAAAATAATAATAATAATAATAACAAAAATAATAATAATAATAATAATAATAATAATAATAATAATAATAATTATTATTATTGTTATTGTTATTTTTTTATTATTAGTAGTAGTATAATTATTATTATAATTATTATTATTATTATTATTATTATTATTATTATTATTATTATTATTATTATTATTATTATTATTATTATTATTATTATTATTATTATTATTATTATTATTATTATTATTTTTATTATTATTATTATTATTATTATTATTATTATTATTATTATTATTATAATAACGACAACAGCAACAACCAACAACAACAACATCAACAACAACAATAATAAAAATAATTATAATAATAACAATAATAATAATAATAATAATAATAATAATAATAATAATAATAATAATAATAATAATAATAATAATAATAATAATAATTATAATAATACTACTACTAACAATAATAATAATGATAATAATAATAATAATGATAATAATAATAATAATAATAATAATAATAATAATAATAATAATAATAATAATAATAATAATAATAATAATAATTATTATTATTATTATTATTATTATTATTATTATTATTATTATTATTATGATAATGATAATGATAACGATAACGATAACGATAACGATAACAATAACAATGACTGTTACTATTACTATTACTATGACTGTTACTATTACTATCATCATTATTAAATTTTTTATCATTATCATCATTATTATCACTATTATCATTATTATCATTATCATTATTATTATTATATCATTATTATCATTATTACAATTCTTTCAAGATTGCTGCACCTCAGATAAGTGTGCATGAAAGTAATGCAGATCACCAAGAAGAAGAATCCGTCATATTTGACATGATTAACAGCATTATGACCCCCAAAGGAAGAGGAAATGAGAAGAGAGAGACTATCTCTCTCGTGCAAAGTTCCAAGAGTATGTTTGTTGACCGCCTCCTACAAAAGAACTTTGCCGGTCACATTAAGAGACTGGAAGAAAATATGAAAAGCTTAGAAAACAAAAGCAAAACTGCCATTACACAAAGTTTTGAAAATGTGGAAAGTTATAGTTCAAACAACGGCGCTGTTACATACGCGACTAAAACCAGCTCCATGAAACTTGTAGCAAGAGATAAGGAAACGAGGCAACAGCAGGGAATGCAGCAAAAACTCCAAACAGTAACCGATGATAATGCCGGATGTGAAGAGATGGATGCCGATAATAGACAAAGGAAGATCAAACCTGAGGCCATACAGAAGATGAAACATTATTATGATGAGTAATACACTTAATAAGAGTATAGTATCATGGAACAAACAAAACAAAACAAACTTTATTTCCATTTCAATACAATGGGTATTCGTCAGCCAGGGCAAGCCCCAACCCCCCCACTGTGGTGTCCAACCACAGCAGTTACTGCCAGTAAACAGCTTAAACTCTCGGTCTTGGACGGGAACCGATCTTTCGACCTCGTGAATGCGAAGCTAGCGCGTTACCACTGAACTAGCCAGCAGGCTAGGAAAAGATTTATGGATATACTTCACTATGTTAAAAAGGAAGATCCTTCTATTTTGTGCTTGCAAGAAGTTCATATTATCCCTTTTCGCTCTTTTATGGCTTCTACATTTGAAAATATAGATATTCAGACCATTACAGGCCAAGAAATCTATGATCTCTTAATAGAACGGATATATTTATTCCATAGAACTTACATACACAAGCCTAAACACAAAGCAATCAAGAAGAAAAACAATTGGACAGAAGATAACAAGCTAAACACATTTAAAAAACAGGTAGAGAGTGCAGTTGATATGTATAAAAGGAACAACAATGCAACCACTCTTGAAACTCTGCTACTTACGCTACGAGAGTACCGTGAGCTTAAAAGTGATGTCCGAATGAAGCACTTTCAAAACTTCCTACAGTCTATCAGTGCTCATACTAGTAGTTCTAAAATCTGGCAGTCAATTAACGCTCTGGTAGGCAAAAACATCAGTGTGTCACAAACAAATGATTCCCAAACTCTTGCTGAAGAACTTCTCTTACAATACTCTCAGACATCTTCCTTTGAAAACCTTCCTTGCGATATTCAACAACCATTAAGAAATCTTGACTTTGAAAGAATGATGAACATAGAATTATCTTGTGCAAGAACAATGGAAGAGGACAGATTCATTGACTACATAACCAAGAATGAGTTGGACTTTGCTCTTTCCCATGGGAAGAGCACCTCTCCGGGTGAGGATGGCATTACGTACCAAGTAATCCGAGATCTCAATGATGATATCTGTAATGGTTTTAATCCAATTCAGTTTTTATTCAGCACTATTTATAATGAGGGCACACTTCCAGAACAATGGAAAAAAAGCATTATTATTCCAATTCCAAAAAAGGAAAGTACAAAATTAAGACCTATCTCTCTGACATCCTGATTCTGCAAAGCCTTTGAGAGAGTCATTCTTAACAGACTTGATTTCACACTCGAGGGAAAATTATCAAATAATTTGTATGGATTTATGAAAGAAAAAAGTACCAAAGACTGTTTTGTTGAATTTATGAATGTTGAGCACTGCTCTGAAGTCACTGTTTTGCTAGATTTGCAAAATGCCTTTGATATTGCAAACAGAACCGTTATTTTGGATCATTTAGCAACTTTAGGGGTCAAAGGTAAACTACTGCAACTAATTAGATGCTACCTAAGTGGTCGAACCTCTAAAGTGTACTATAAAGGCTATCTTACTGCCAGTGAAAAGGAATTTACACTGGGAACTCCTCAGGGAGGAGTTCTGTCTCCCCTTCTCTTTAACATCTTAATGGATAAGCTTCTCAAGTCTCTCAGACTACCAAATGATGAATGCACCATCATATGTTATGCAGACGACATATGTATAAGGGCACCTTCTGCCAATGATATGCAAATAATACTTAATGAATTTTCTCAAGTATCAAAAGACATTGGTCTTGTCATTTCAGCTCCAAAAACAAAGTACTTTTCCAGTATCTCGCAAGAGCCTCACCTTGTATTAAGCAATCAAATGGTTAAGGTGTGCGAAAATCAAATATTTGGGAATACCAGTTCCTTCTCCCCCTCACACACGGTATGTTAAAGATTTGTGTGAAAGACTGCAACAGAGACTCAGACCGTTAAAGCTTCTTGCCAATAGGGTATCTGGTGTTGGAATTAACATATGCCGAACTTTCTATCTCGCATATGTCAGGTCATTAGTCGACTATCACACCCTGCAGCTCTGTACTATGACTACCTCTATCTTAAGACCCCTAGAAAAAATTCAGAACAAAGCTATGAGGATTATTCTTGGCTGCCCTATGAGCACCAGAATTATAAATATGCAACATGAATTAAACCTCCCACCTTTGATAGAACATATCAAACAGTCAGCTGTGATATTTGGAGTTAATTTAGCGAAATCAGCTCAGCCTCATCCATGTAATGCTGGTCATTTGCAAGGGCCGCAGTCAGCGCCAACAATCATTAAATCACTAATAAAAAGTAACATACAGTATGAAAGACAAATTCACCCCAAAATATTTAAGCTTATAACCAATGAGACAAAAAAACATAATGTAACACTTTTTACCGAGAGTGGTCCTGCACGATTAATAAATCCTTGCAAGAGGATTGGGCCAGAAATTCTCTTTCCAATATTATCATCTGGTCCGAATGTTGCTCCAATTATTAAAAAACATCAATGGTTAGATGAAAGTGAAGCCTTTATTGAAACTAGTTTCCCAACTAACAATGAAACACTCTGCATTTACACTGATGGGTCTCACACAAGCAGTACAGGAGGGTCTGGGTGCAGCATTATAGTTTATGAAAATTTTGAAGGGCAACAAATATTTGACAAAGCACTGAGTATGCCAAAATGGTCATCAATCACCGAATGTGAAATTGTTGGTCTAAAACTTGCTATTGAACATGTTCTCAGTGCTAGGAGAAATGCTATCATATTATGTGACTCGCAGAGTGCGCTTCTGTCACTGAGATCATTAAAAAGCTCCTACAAAACTCACATGGCTCTTATTGATTGCGCAAACCTTAAACTCCAAGTTAAGTTTTCATGGGTACCCTCCCATGTTGGGATAGTAGGTAATGAAAAGGCTGACAGGCTGGCAAAAATGGCAACTGAGAGTTCAGTGTCTGAATCTATAACCACACTGACCCAGTTTAAAACAATGTTGTATAATGAGATTATGGAAGAGCAAGAAATTTCTACACTCACACAACATGTAAGCAGCTGTTCGATCCAACATTATGAAAACTTCAGAAGGCTGAGACACAAATACAGCATGGGTAAAATGCTTACAGGTGACTGTGATAGAGTTGCTGCCCGTATAAGACTTGGTTATAGAAATATATGGGAGGTGAATTGCGAGAAAACCGGTAGAAAGCACCCAGAACACTCAAAATGCCATTTATGTTAGTGTGAAGGGGGCAACAATTTAGTACACTACATTACAGAGTGCACAAAGCTTAAGGACTTCAGACCTCTTGGTCTGAGCTACTTTGAACTTTGTGTGCACTTTTGCAACCCAGAGAACTTATATCCTGTACTTAGTGTATACCCAACGTTGAAAATGTAATTCTTTTACCCTCTTCTCCGTCTACATCTTTTCCCACATTTATGTGGGGTCGATGTTTCTGGTCAGTTTTCTCCATTTATTTCTGTCCCATACCTCATCACCCAACAAACCTTTAGACCTCAGGTCATCATTGATGCAATCCATCCACCTACATTTTGGTCTCCCTCTCCTTCTACCCTGTATATCCATTTCCATCACCCTCCTCTCAACATACTGTTCATCCCTTCTAACGACATGTCCATACCATCTTAGTCTACTTTTTTGTATATTATCTGATATTTCTATAACTTTGAGAGAAAAAAAAAGGGAAAAGTTGGAGGGAATACCTTCTCTCTCTCTCTCTCTCTCTCTCTCTCTCTCTCTCTCTCTCTCTCTCTCTCTCTCTCTCTCTCTCTCTCTCTCTCTCTCTCTCTCTCTCTCTCTCATATGCCATTTATATACGTAAGCCACTTTTCCCCTTTTAAGGTGAGTGGCTGAGTAAAGGAATAATGCTCTGACACTCTGGGGTGAGAAAGTACAGAGAAGGGTTCTTTCATTCCCTTCGCTCCGCCCCACTCAGTGTACTCTTACGACACGCAGGGGAACATGGAGGAAGTATTCTAACCCCCTCCCTCAGGAGCTCATATGTATGTATATGTGTGTACATGTGTACATGTATGTGTATATGTATATGTATATGTATATATGTATATATTTATATGTATATATGTATGTATATGTGTATGTGTATATGTATATGTATGTGTATGTCTATATGTATCAATAATTACTACTTTTGATTCATAACTCTATCTATATACAAAAGCTGTAGTAATGATGATGGTAATAATAATAATAATAATAATAATAATAATAATAATAATAATAATAATAATAATAATAATAATAATAATAATAATATTAATAATAATGATAATAATAATAATAATAATAATAATAATAATAATAATGATAATAATAATAATAATGATGATAATAATAATCATGATGGTGGTAGCAATGGTTGTGATAATAGTGATAATGGATGAATTGACGTAATTCTCTCTCACGTACATAATTTAAAGGGCAGAGAAGGGGAAGGGCTTTCAGTCTTTCTCTTTCTTTTCCTTCCAAATTTATCTTCCATTATATGGCACTGTGTTTATGTGTATGTATGTATGTATGTTCAGGTTTATATGTGTACGTATATGCGATTAAGTACATGCACTTTCCTCTGCTGTGTTACCCTCAGATGACAATGATGTGTATGAGCATGCATGGATGTGTCTTTATCTGTGGTAAGGACGAACAACTCCTTTTGCTGAAATGAATACCACAGACCCTCTCTCTCTCTCTCTCTCTCTCTCTCTCTCTCTCTCTCTCTCTCTCTCTCTCTCTCTCTCTCTCTCTCTCTCTCTCTCTCTCTCTCTCTCTCCTTGATATGTATGGCTATGAAGCCCCAGTGGTGTTTCTATTGCTCATCTAATTAATGTATGCATATATGTGTATGTATGTGTGTATGTATGTATGTATATATGTATGTATGTATGTATATATATATATATATATATATATATATATATATATATATATATATATATATATATATATATATATATATATATATATATATATATATGTATATATATATATATATATATATATATATATATATATATATATATATATATATATATATATATATATATATATATATATATATATATATATATATATATATATGTATGTATATATATATATATATATATATATATATATATATATATATATATATATATATATATATATATATATATATATATATATATATATATATGTATATTTACCTACTTATTATTCTAACCTGAAAATTGTTATTCTATATCTGCTTCAAATTGTCTGCAGTAGTACCGTTGGAAAGTGAAATGTAACTTAAATGACAGCACTCAACAAGGGCTATTGAAAATATTGTCACAATGATTACTCTTCAAGTACTCTTCAATTATTACACTATATTTTATTATTAAGTACTTGCTATGATATTTAAAATTAATTGCAAATTCTATTAGTATGTTATTTTATACATAACCAAATATATTGCAATGTTTATCAACTGCAATATGACTGGGAGTGCCCAAGTGCACATGTCCCCATGTACAGTTATCTGAATAAGGTTATGCCAAGTATGTTAAAAACACTAGACAGGGCTTAGCTCCAATAATTAAATATAACATTCCTCACGCATTTATTGAAATCAATGCTGATCTAGATTGCAATGGGAGATGCAATGATAGCAATATTTATTATGCTCTTTAAAATTAACATCCCCGAAGGACCGTTTTACATTTGTAACGTATGAGATCGAAAAAGACAAATTTGATGAATCTGTATTACCACATCCATCAATGTACAAAGATATTATACATGTTTAGGGGATTTTAATGCACGATATTCTTCTCATGCACAACCACCAGTGGTGAGGACTCATTCGGGGCAAGATTCCTAGATTGCGTACAAGGGAATTTCCTACACCAACATGTAATGGAACCAACAAGGGCCTGGGGTGGGGATGAGCCATCACTACTTGATCTAGTGTTCACAGATAATGTGTTGGATATTGAAAATATTGAGTATGAACCACCAATTGGAAAGAGTGACCACTGTGTGTTGTTGATGGAGTATATCATTGAAGATATTCTTCCTGAGAGTAGAGGCACTGAGGACATGAGGAGGAACTATCGGAAAGGAGATTACATCAAAATGAATGAGCTTTTTGCAGTTATTGACTGGAGAACCTTATTTTACAACAAATCTGTACAAGAAATGTATGACATCTTTTGTGAGAAAGATGGGAAGATATTAGATTGCTGCATACCTGTCACCAAAGTAGGTGTAATTCATGCCAGAGAGAAATGGTTCGATAATGGGTGTAAAAGAGCTAAGGAGTGGAGAGACAAATGCTGGAAAAGGTATAGGAGGAGAAAAAACATAAATGCCTGGCAAACCTACAAAAGAGCAAGAAATGACTACCTAAGTAAAAGGAGAGAGGCAGAGAGAGATTATGAGAGGGACATCACCAGGAAGGCTAAAGAAAATCCCAAGCTTTTCCACAGCTTTATCAGAGGAAAACTGAAGGTAAAAGAACAGGTTTTAAGGCTAAAGAGAGCGGATGGAAGCATCACTGAGACAGATGAAGAGATCTGCAAAGAATTGAACAAGGAGTTTCAGTCAGTATTTACAGTAGAAAATACCCCACCCCCTCAGATTGCAGTGATAGAAGCTCAAGGGCCGGTATTAGAGAACATCAACCTTACAGCCACAGAGGTATGCAAAGCGCTGATGGATTTAGATGTTCATAAAGCTATAGGTCCTGATGACATATCCCCTCATGTGCTTAAAAAATGCGCAAACACAATATCAGTGGCACTAAGTATCATATTTAAGGAGTCACTGGAGTCGGGGGAGATTCCAAGATGCTGGAAAAATGCAAATGTGATACCTATCTTCAAAAAGGGAAGGAGGGATACGGCTCTGAACAATAGACCAGTTTCCTTGACCAGCATAGTTTGCAAAGTTATGGAGAAACTACTAAGGAAACATATCTCTCTTCACTTGGAATCCTTCAACTTTTTGTCAGTGAGGCAACATGGCTTCAGAGAAGGTAGATCAACAGTAACAAACTTATTAGAATTTTATGATGAGGTAAGCCAAATCTTACAGGAAAGAGAGGGCTGGGCAGATTGCATATTCCTAGACTTCCAGAAAGCGTTTGACACTGTTCCACATGGGAGACTTATTAGGAAGCTGCACTCAATGGCTAGAATAGGTGGAAATGTTTTGGAATGGATAAAAACTTACTTAGAAGGAAGGGAACAGAGGGTTAGAGTAAGACACTCAGTGTCTGAATGGAGAAGAGTTAGTGGTGGAGTTCCACAGGGTTCAGTTTTAGGGCCACTTTTGTTCCTTGTATATGTAAATGACCTACAAGAGTCTGTAAATTCATTCATGAATATGTTTGCAGATGATGCAAAGATTGTGAAGAAAGTAAAAAACGAGAACAATGGTAGAGAACTTCAGGAGGATCTAAATAATCTGCATGAGTGGTCAGAAAAGTGGCTAATGAAATTCAATATTTCAAAATGTAAGGTAATGAGAATGGGTACAAGTGCAAGAAGGCCTAAGCTTGACTACTCGGTGGCTGGAGTACAACTTCAAGAGACAGAAAATGATAGAGATCTAGGAGTAAACATACTGGCAGATTTGTCTCCAGAAATACATATAAATGGTATAGTAAGGGCAGCATATCCATTCTTATCAAATGTAAGGGTAGCCTTTAGGCACATGGACAAGGAAATGTTCAGAAATATTTATGTAATCTATGTGAGGCCAAAACTCGAATATGCAGCCCCCTTTTGGAATCCGCACTTGAAAAAGCACATAGCTAAGCTTGAAAAAGTTCAAAGACATGCCACGAAACTGGTGCCAGAAAGACGCAATCTCAGTTATGATGAGAGGCTGAGGGAATTAGACTTACCATCATATGATTTAGTGGATAGGGATCGATATTTTGATATGGCTGGCTCTAGAACTAGAGGTCATAGTTTGAAGCTTCGTAAGAAAACTTCTTTGCAGGATGTAAGGAAATACTTTTTCAGTGTAAGAGTAGTTGATAATTGGAATTCGCTAAGCGAGGAGGTAGTTAATGGTATCTCAATCCATAGTTTTAAGGACAGGTATGATAAGTATGACTAAGTATAAAATGGAACCGATCAGGAGACGGGAAGATACGAGCTTTGGGCTCTTTCCCGTAAACACAATTAGGTAATCACAATTAGGTAATCACTCTTGCAACTGCAGTGGAAGAAGATGCCATTCTTTTGTTATGAATAACAGTATAAAGGTGTTAGGAGAAAAAATAGCTACCCATAGTCAGGGAGGAAGGACAGATTGTTTTGCAAAGAGGAATGCGTACTGGAAAATTTATTGTTAAGCCATTGGACCCTCTTTTGTCTGATCATTATGCATTGGTATGTACTGTGACTCTTGATATCTCACTTTAACCTTGTCATAAACGAGAAGAAATAAATATCCCTTTCGGTCTTGTAGCCCCATTGAAAACATTCATGACAAATACTTTTGATAATGATAACATAAACATGTTAACAGGTCAAGAAATATATATTACATTAGTTTCTCAAATATATCTCTTTCGTGATATATATATATATATATATATATATATATATATATATATATATATATATATATATATATATATATATATATATATATATATATATATATATATATATATTATATATATATATATATATATATATATATATATATATATATATATATATATATATATATATATTATATATATATATATTAATAACACTGAACTGTTAACATACAGTCTAAAATGGTAGGAAAATCCCGTTAAATAAAACAACGAATATATATATATATATATATATATATATATATATATATATATATAATATATATATAATATATATATATATATATTATATATATATATATATTATATATATATATATATATATTATATATAAAGTACTTATTAATTTCGTGACGTAAGCTGGTCACCTACTCATATATATATATATATATATATATATATATATATATATATATATATATATATATATATATTATATATATATATATATATATATATATATATATATATATATATATATATATATATGAGAGCAACATTACAAGAAGTAAAGTAAGTTCAGGAGTGACTGGACACAAGATGGTCAGTTAAAAGATTTTAAAACTGAAGTTGATAGAGCTATAGGACGGTACAAGAGCGATAATAATCCTGGAACTGTAGAAAGCCTACTTCTCAAACTCAAAGAATATCGTGAACTTAAATGTGACATTCGAACTAAGCATATTCAGGTTGTTCTGCAAAGTATTAATGCACATACTATAGTAGTACAAAAAATTGGCAAGCGAGCAATTTACTCATTGGGAAGAATATTAGAATAACACAGGCAAAAGATTCCAAAATCAGTTGCAGAAGAGCTGCTCTCTGAATATGCTCAGATTCCCTCTTTAAGCAACTTACCACACAATATTTAAGAGTCCTTGAGAGAGTGCATGAAACTAATAGAGGTATTAACAGTGAAATTGCATATGCACGAACAATGGAGCCTGATAGGTTTGTTGACTACATTACCACCACAGAAATTGATTTTGCACTCTAATGGAAAGAGTACTGCTCCGGGGGAGGATGGTATCACATATCCAGTAATTCTGTACCTAAATGACAATATCTGTGATGGCAGTAATCCAATGCAACTACTCTTTAGTGCTATATATCAGGAGGGCATTTTTCCAAAAGAATGGAAGGAAAAGTTTTACCATTCCCATACCTAAATCGAATAGCAGTGAACTGAGGCCAATATATTTAAAGAGCTGCTTATGCTAGGTCTTTGAGAGATTACTTCTCAATAGGCTTGAGTACATTCCTGAGGGGAAACTATCCCCGCAAATCTTTATGGTTTTATGAAGGGGAAAAGCACAAAGTCACGCTTCCTCGAATATCTGAATGTGGAACATATATCCGAAGTGAGTGTATTTTTAGATTTACAAAAAGCATTTGACACTGCAATTAGAACTGTGATTCTAGATCATCTAGCATCCCTGGGGGTCAAAGGTAAACTGCTGCAACTTATTAAATGTAATCTAAGAGGTAGATTATCCAAGGTATACTATAAAGGGTACAATACTCCCATTGGAATGGCATTCACTTTAGGAACACCAAAGGGAGGGGTTCTTTTGCCATTTTTATTCACTATATTAATGGATAAACTTCTTAAATCCTTGGTTCTTCCACACACACAGTGTACAGTTATTTGCTCTGCAGATGGTATATGCATTCGGACACCCTCCACGAATGACATCCAATCATTGTTGGATCAGTTTTCAGAAATAACGAAGGAACTTGGCTTGGTGATCTCTCTTCCAAAAACCAAGTATTTTACCACTCCCCCTCGACAAACCACACTAAGCTTAAATGGTCATGAAATTCAGGAAGCCTGTAGTTACAAATATTTAGGCATACCTACGTCACAACCACTTTCAAAGGAGTACATCAAGTTATTGTGCAATAAGCTTTCTCAGAGGCTGAGATTATTAAAATTGTTGGCCAACAGACTATATGGTGTTGGAATTAATATTTGCTGAACTTTTTATCTCACGTACATTAGGTCATTAGTTGATTATCATACCCTCTAGATTTGCACTCTAAATACTGTCCTTTTAACTCTCCCCCTTAGAAAAAATTCAAAACAAATCAATGAGAATTATTCTTGGCTGTCCAATGAGTACAAGAATTGTAAACATGCAACAGGAATTAAAACTTCCTCCATTAATACTCAATGTCAGAGAATTTGTCGTAAAATTTGGTGTTAAAGTAGCGAAATGAGTTCCTTCTTCTCAAAATGATACCTATCTACTACAGGTGTCACAGACAGCACCACTTATCCTTAAGTCCATAACGAAAGGAGATTTGCAATACAATAGTTCCATTCATCCTAAAATTTTCAAACTTATAAATAATGAGGTAGAAAAACATGATGTGAAACTTTTTCATAAAAATGATGCTGTTAATGCAATTAATGTTTGTCACAGAGTGAATGTAGAAACTTTTCTCTCAACTCTACCATCTGGCCTTGAAGTAACTCCTGTCGTGAAAAAGCACCAGTGGCTAGAGGCTGTTGAAGTATCTATCAAAAATAATTTTCCTAAAATTAATGAAACTTTATGTATATATACAGATGGGTCACATATACGCAGCACGGGAGGGTCTGGTTGCAGTATGATAGTGCATGAAATTTTGGAGGGGTAAAAAACATGAAAAAGGGTTAACTTTGCCCAAGTGGACATTATTCATGGAGTGTGAAAGCTTTGGAATCAAAATTGGTATTGCGTACATCATTAGTACTGAAAAAAATGATGCACTCAATTTTTGTGATTCGGAAAGTGTACTCTTATCACTAAGATCTTTAAAACCTACTTACAAAACCCTCAAGACTACAATTCATGAAGGACATATCACATGTGCAAATATGAACCTAAAATTCATCTTCTCATGGGTGCCTTTCCATGTTGGGAAACGTGGCAATGAAAAGACCGACAAGCGTGCAAAGAAGGCTGCGGAAGAGTCAACATCTCAATCTTTTGCCACCCTGTCTCAGTTGAAATGTTTTAGATAAAAAAATTAAATAAATTATATTCCCAGGATGAGGTTCTCTAAAACTTTATTCTGAGATTCCCTAAATCGCGTTGTGATTAAAGAACGTGTTTTAAGGGAGGGTCTCTATGAAGTCTCATTAAGCAAAGAATCATAATTATTTAGAATTTTCTCTCTCAATCATATTTATCTCGATTCGATACACTGAACCGACAGCCTGGAAGTAAGTTCTGTTTTTGTGATTCCGTAAGTGGCGCTGACACGGGAAGATCAAAACAAGGTATTTCCTTGCCCGAAAGATAGACGAAATTTTCAAAAGCTAGGCACCGGTAGGCAATCCAATAATAATGTGAATCTTAACATAACCG
>JAXCGZ010017522.1:0-2500 GCA_037179515.1 Halocaridina rubra | reverse complement strand
ATATAGTGTAATAATTGAAGAGTACTTGAAGAGTAATAATTGTAACAATATTTTCAATAGCCCTTGTTGAGTGCTATCAGTTAAGTTACATTTCACTTTTCAACAGTACTACTGCAGACAATTTGAAGCAGATATAGAATAACAATTTCCAGGTTAGAATAATATATATATATATGCATGCATTAATTAGATGAGCAATAGAAACACCACTGGGGCTTCATAGCCATACATATCAAGGAGAGAGAGAGTTTGTGGTATTCATTTCATCAAAAGGAGTTATTCATCCTTACCACAGATAAAGACGCATCCATGCATACTCATACACATCATTGTCATCTGAGGGTAACACAGCAAAGGAAAGTGCATGTAATTAATCGCATATACGTACACATATAAACCTGAACATACATACATACATACATACATACATACACATAAACACAGTGCCATATAATGGAAGATAAATTTGGAAGGAAAAGAAAGAGAAAGACTGAAAGCCCTTCCCCTTCTCTACCCTTCAAATTATGTACATGAGAGAGAATTACGTCAATTAATCCATTATCACAATTATCACAACCATTGCTACCACCATCATGATTATTATTATCATCATCATTATTATTATTATTATTATTATTATTATTATTATTATTATTATTATTATTATTATTATTATTATTATTATTATTATTACTATCATTATTATTATTATTATTATTATTATTATTATTATTATTATTATTATTGTTATTATTATTATTATTATTATTATTATTATTATTATTATTATTATTATTATTATTATTACCATCATCATTACTACAGCTTTTGTATATAGATAGAGTTATGAATCAAAAGTAGTAATTATTGATACATATAGACATACACATGCATATACACATGACTAAGTTTTCATAGGTACCCTCCCATTTTGGGATAGTAGGTAATGAAAAGGCTGACAGGCTGGCAAAAATGACAACTGAGAGTTCAGTGTCTGAATCTATATATGTATATTTACCTACTTATTATTCTACACGATCTTATAAGAAAATTTAAACTGTAGATTAAAAGAGATTTGTCGAGAAAATATTGGCATTGTCAATGCTGGTATCCCTGCAACTGGAGCGGCAGTCTACTCGGAGAGTTTTACAGCCTCCTGGAGACTTTCAGACTCCTGCTCCACTCTGCAAACTGAGTTATATGCCATCAAAATGGCTCTGCACAACTCAATTGAAAAAGGACAAGGACCTGTTACGATACACACCGACTCACTCTCCTCTGTCCAAGCACTACAGCAGCAGAAGTTCAAAGAAAACATCAACCTAATCAGCACGGTCCAAACACTGCTAGTGCAACATCAAGAACAAGGAAGACCGGTAACCATCAACTGGATACCCAGCCATATCAACATCCCTGGAAATGACAAGGCTGATCAACTTGCCAAGGATGCCGTCTTATGCCACAGCATACAGCAATCTATACAACCCAGTCTTCAACAATACAAATAAAAAACCAAGCAGGCACTACAGAGATCAAAGCAGGAAAACCACAACTACTGGGTCAACAGAAGCTCCTACTCTGCCACGTGGTACAGGGAAGCAACAAAGCTAGAGCCTTCACCGGTATCCAAATACACCCCAAGGAGTCTGGCTGTCATGATAGCTAGACTCAGGCTAGGCTACAAATGCTGCTGGGAAATCATTGAGAACCCCAGAAAAGAGTGTGCACACTGTCAAATGATAACTGATAAGGCCCTGCTGCATTATCTTTTAGAATGTCCAAAGACAAACAGCTTAAGGAACGGATTAAACATGGAACCACAACACACCAATGCGACAGTTCATGCACCGAAAATTGTTAAGGAAATACTTGACAACATAGACACACATCTCACCACCTTGGAAACTTTCGAACCACCAAGGTGATAAAACAAACCAAGAGGTATAACCTCTAACCTACGGGCCGTTCTTTGAACAAGGGCCCGTGCCAACACAAGGTTGGCTTTAACCTCAAACAACAACAACAACATATTATTCTAACCTGAAAATTGTTATTCTATATCTGCTTCAAATTGTCTGCAGTAGTACCGTTGGAAAGTGAAATGTAACTTAAATGATAGCACTCAACAAGGGCTATTGAAAATATTGTCACAATGATTACTCTTCAAGTACTCTTCAATTATTACACTATATTTTATTATTAATTACTTGCTATGATATTTAAAATTAATTGCAAATTCTATTAGTATGTTATTTATACATAACCAAATATATTGTAATGTTTATCAACTGCAGTATGACTGGGAGTGCCCATGTGCACATGTCCCCATGTACAGTTATCTGAATAAATAAAAAAATAAAAAAACACTGACTCAGTTCAAAACAATGTTGCATAATGAGATTATGGAAGAGCAAGAACTTTCTACACTCACACAACATGTAAGCAGCTGTTCTATCCAACATTAAGAAAACTTCAGAAGGCTGAGACACAAATACAGCAT